>JAIUZE010025608.1:0-66714 GCA_022085475.1 Heliosperma pusillum | reverse complement strand
GTAAAGGTGAAGCTGAACAATCTTTTATAAATATTAAGAATGAAGTTGAGAACCAACTTGACAGGAAAATTAAAAGGGTAAGATCTGATAGAGGAGGCGAGTATAAGTCTAATTATTTAACCGATTTCTGTGCTGCAAACGGGTTAATACATGAGACTAGTCCACCTTACTTACCCCAGTCTAATGGTGTAGTTGAACGCAAAAATAGAACCTTAAAAGAGATGATGAATGCTATGCTTTTAAGTTCTGGTCTATCTGATGATATGTGGGGGAAGCAATTCTTTCAGCTTCTCACATTCTTAACCGTGTACCTCATAAGAAAATCGACAAGACACCCTACGAGATTTGGAAGGGCACATGTTAGAAAAACCGTTAGACTAATTATACCATCCATTGTACACACAATCAAATATTTCTAAGATTTACTTCATCCCTTCAACTTCATTCTACCATATTTTCTTTTTCATCAATTCAACTCAACTCTACCATTTTCTTATAAAAGATTGTAAAATGACCACTTTACCCTAATTAAAACATCTTATTTACATCTAATGCCACTCAAACCCCACTCATATCACCACAAATACCAATTTAATAAAGCATCTTACACATTCCCATTTGTACTTATATTAGTTGAGTGGAATTGAATGGAGGAATTATTATAATATGTGTTTTGTTGTAAGGTTTAATTATGATCATTCGATCATTGCTATAAAGATTTTGAGTTCCCCACACATAAATGTTGGGTTGAAAAAGTTACAATGTAACTCAAAAACTATATATATAAACTCGGTTAGTTTTTTCACAAAAATATCGAGCTCAAAGAATTGTTGGAAGTTAGGGGCTTTTAAGCCTTTGAGTTTTTTCCTTACCATCCCTCATAGGAGAGGAAAGGAAGTGTGTATGTGTTTATATACACACTCCTTCCCTTACTTATCACTAGTGGGTAAAGGGGGTCTTTTGTATAGACTCTGCGAGGTGCTTAATTCAGCTCGCACACGCGCGCGCGTGCCCGTGCCCGAGCCCGGCCGGGATCCGGGATTTGGGATTTGGCAATCGCCTGCGGCGGGCTATGCCTATATTTTTGGGCCTGAGACGAGTGAGCAAGAGTAAGTCTGTTTTGTTTTGTAAAACAGACTGTTGATTTAGTCAGTCAAAGTGACTGTTAGTGCCTGATTTTTAGGAGCACTAACAGGTCCACTCTCTGACTGCTACTGCTGCTGTTTATGTGGAGTAGGGTTTGCTGGAGCAGTTGCTGTATTTTCCTATAAATACAGCAACCTTCTGCTCTCCAAATCACAACAACAATCACTATCTCCTCTCTCACATTCTCACTCAATTCTCTCTTCCGTTCTAATATTTTCTGGGTATAGCTTTTATTATCGTTCCAAGTCTCACAGTTCCGAGTGGGCGGAGCTGCGTGGAGAGTGTAGTGTTATCCTTGGGGAACTACCTGTACTAGCTGATCGCCACCACGGTCGTACCGGAGAAACAGTTTTCAAGGCAGTGGCTTCTTACCACGGCACTACTACTTAAGTCGGTATATCTAACCTCTGTTTTTATTGTTACGACATTTCTCGTCCTACAAGAATTACAATGTAACTGGAAAAAAGTTAAGATCAACTAGATTTGAGTCGGTTAATTTTGGAGGTATAATCCGACCATTTGATTGTTAATTGATACAGAATACACTCCATGTAACGTTTTGTTATTGACAGCTCATAATCAATTAACTATGAATTAAATTAAAAATTTCAGTAAATAAATTTACGATTTTTATATTAGGTTTATTAATAAAAATACATCTATATTTATTAAATAATATTCCGTAATCGAAGTAAAATTTAAATTGCTATCAGAACGGTAAGTACGCCATGCCTCTGATGTACTACAATTGGTGGTGTAGTTTTTGAGTTTTATAATAAAGTTTCCAAAGATTAAGAGTTTTATTATAATAATTTTTGAGTTTGTTTATTTAAATATCAAGTTCAAAAATATTAATATAACTAAAAAACATCACATATAAAATGATATAAGTACCAAAATGTAACTAATAAACTTCAATTTTTTTGGAAAAAAAGTATAAATAAACTCAGTTACATATCAGGTACTGTATTACATTAGATGTAAATTTCTTGCCTAAAAGCCTTGTTACAAAATGACAGCTAAATTAATTTTACTTACTCTTCAGTGTCGACAATGAACACTCCATAAAAATGAGAGTTGTTTTGTTTCAGATGAGCTATTTTGATCTAAAGTAATAAGACAAGCTTTTATAACCATTAATTTTACTGACGAATGTAACACTATTGAAAAATAAGTTACCATAATCTATGACTGGTTGTACTACTATATTTACATCTAATCATAAAACGAGCACATATAAGAATATGCCCATTTTAAACTTCAAATGAAAAATAGCCGTCTGAAATAAGAAATTGCCGATCATGAAAATTGTTAGAACAATATACTTCGCATACCGTAATATTCTCCTAACATGTTAGAAGAATATTACAATATACTTACCATAATATTCTCCTAACAAAAATAATTGGACCTCATCAGTCATCAGTGACATCATCAGCTTTAAAACTTGGGCTAGATTCTTTGTGACGGCTAATTGTTCCATTTCATCTCGTATCAAACATTAAACATTATATTAGAGATCTTATCAAGATTTTTGTCTGAAACATTATTTGCATATTCAAGTTATTAAATGATACAGTATTCTAAAATTTCAAGCTGAGTACCTTATCTCAGTTCTCTATATATAAGTATATACTTCCTCCATTCAACTCCACTCTACCACTTTCTTTTTTGTACACTATTCACAAGCGATCATATAATTGCAATTTTCTCTCAATATATAAGTAAAAAATATATTCATGTGTGATCTTGTTTGATTCGTCTTTACGAGTACATGATTAATATCTAACTTTTATAATTTTTGCAAACACGTAGCTAACGATATTTACCGTGCAAAACTCGTCTCGGCAAATGTGAAAATATTTTTTGGTAGAGTGGAGTTGAATGGAGGAAGTATATACGAAGTATATATATACGACCTCCTAGTAACTCATTTCTTCCCCTTTCCCTTTTAAACAAAAATTAAGGAAATGAATTTGGACCACACAAAACACACTACTCCACATATAAATGAATTTAGACCACACAAAACACACCACCCCACATCCAAAAAGGGAAAGAGGGAAGAAAATCCGACTTACCCAATAACGAAAGAGGGAAGAAATGACCGACTAGGAGGGAGTATAATGTTTGTGTTTCTTGATTCTAATCTCTTTCATAGCATTCTAATCGTTAATCGTCTTGCCGGCGAATCTTGTTCAGCTGTTCATGGTTCGCAATATATTCCTTTATCAAGGTCAGCCAGAGTTAAAATACAAAAGATAAACGAAATAGTTAAATATTCACAAATTCTTGTTTCAGACGGTCTTAAGTTAAGACGTACTCACAACCGATTTAAACAATGTTAAAATGAAAATGAAAATTGTGAAACGTCTTAACTTAAAACCGTCTTAAGTAAGACCTTCTCTTAAATATGTAAACTCATTCACAATATGAGAATCTAAAAACGGTTTTCTAACATGTATAAAATGAACACGCGTTAACGATGCAATAATACACACACTGAATAATACACACACTAAAACGGTTTAGGCACTTGAAATATACGAGTAGCTTTTATTTCAGGTAGCTTATTTGTTCAAATAACTTACTTACCAAGCGCTTGCAGAAAAATAAATTAGTTAAAATTTTGGTCAAATAAATTATCTAAAATGCCCTATCAAAAATAACCTATATTTACTTTATTTTCTCATAATAAAATAAAACAAAGATAAACTATGCCTCGAGCTAGAGAGAGAGACTACTTAACAATCATTCTATCAACACAAATACTAGAATGTTAAGTAGGATCGAGTGGAGTGATTAACATTAAGATGTTTAATAGTCTGACAGTATTGACTTGTTCTTCAATCCATGTTTCAACTAATTACTTGGTTCTTAACCCATTGACCCTTCACAAAGTCTCCGACAGATTGATCCATCTTAAATTTAAGACGGGTCGATCCCTCTTCAATGAGAATTTATAGAGAAGCCAATAATTGTGCGGATTGGTTGGCAAACGAAGGGGTGAGACAAGAGCAACGTTTGGTCACGTGGGAGCCGAGAGATGTACCGAACCATCTAATTCGGCTGATGCACCAAGACCTTGGAGGAGTGGCATGACCACTGATGGTTCCGTTTCATACTGTTTAGTTAGCATTTTTCTTTTTTTTTTTCTCTTTTAGTGTCGTTTCATTTATCTTTTCTGGGTCAAACCAGCTTCATGTAACCAAAAAAAAAAACTAATTACTTGGTTCTTAACCCATTGACCCTTCACAAAGTCTCCGACAGATTGACCCATCTTAAATTTAAGACGGGTCGATTCCTTTTCAATGAGAATTTGTGTTGACCCTTTCTCCATTTCTAGATGTTTGACCTAATTAAATAGCATTACATCACCCGATGATCACGATTCACGGCAACTAAAGATCCCTCCTTATCTATTGCTATAATAAAAAATAAAAATAATATTTCCTTTCTACTTTTTTTTATTAAGATTTGTCTAGTAAAATTAGCATAAAATGTAGCTTAAAAACTGAAAAACAATCTGAAACATGAAAAAGTATCTGACTATCTGATAAATTACATGAAAATTAGTAACTAATTAAGGTAGATGATTTTTTATAAAATGATGTAAAAATATATTGATAATAATTTAATATTATATATTGAATTGGTAAAACAAGAAATTACAATCATTTCAAGTACCTGAAATCTTAAATGATACACTAGGTAGCCTTATTACAGGCAACTTATTTGTTCAAATAAGGTATTACTTGCCAAAAACTTGAAGAAAAATAAATTAGCTAAAATTTTGGTCAAATAAACTCATTTGACCAAATAAATTACCCAAAATGGCTTGTTAAACGGAACCTTAAAATATTATTGAAAAAAGGTTCGGCAATAATTAATTGTAATAAATAACATTTGACAATTGTTAAAATAACTGTCAACAAAGTTTTTTTTTATAATAATTATCGTGCTGAAAAATGTAGAAACCATGTAATATGGAGTAGCATGACAAACGGTAAAACAACAAATAAAAAAATTGATTTTTCTAAAATTACAAATAAAATGAAACGATAGAATTAGTGAGACCACTAATAAATGTTAATAATAATTGTTGGTCTAAAATAATAAAATATTTCTTATAATATTATTTCCACTATTTTTCTTGTTGGATCGGATGGGAACCTACTTTGGGCCACTTTGTACTAAAGCTAAACTAAAGAATATACTGTGATAAGTCGAAGTCAAACAATAACTTGCAGGATACGACATTTATAATTTTGTAATTAGGAGCATATTATTATTATTATATTATCTACAGTCAGATTAAAGTAAATACTAGCAAAACAGTGGTGGTTTTAACGGGTCAAACATAGTAGCAAACAAATTATTGGCAGTAAAGCATTATATACTTTCATTAGAATGAAGACAATTCAGCCTCGTTTAGCGTGCACGCCTTACAATTCAGCCTCGTTTAGCGTGCACGCCTTACAATTCAGCCTCGTTTTGGTTGAAATCGTTCATCTATCAACTCATGAACACTCTAACGTAGCTTATTTTACTTTAATTCAGCTCAGTTCAGTTTAACTAAGCATTATTCAAATTAATTTTTAATCCAACCTCGTTCAGTTCGACATCATTCAATTATGCTCAACTTCTTTTAACAAGAAAGAACAGGGCCAGTGAGGCGGTTGGATAGATTTTTTTTTTAGAAAAGGTATGCCTAGATAGCTAATTACTACTCCATTCATTTCAAAGAATTATTCCCAATTCCCATTTTAATGGAGAAGGCCAAATAGAGCTATTACATCGCAAGTTTGAAACAGCAGATTCAACATTTGTTACAAGACTTTTTTGCAATAAACTCCGCAGCGAGGCAAAGCCGTCCCATATATTTCGTGAAAATGAACACGATAGTGTCAAAATCAGTTACATTATATATACGGTCTTACCATTAATTGTATATTGGTAAAGTTCATACGTCGTATGTTATAAACATCGGTTTACTCGCAATCGTCACAAATGACCACTGATAGAGCTGAGAAGGTTGTCCAAATATACACTTAATGACCGTACGTCATACGAGCACACTTGGTTCATCTCGGACGTGAATGAGTTACAGTAGCTACTCGCTTCAACAATTGACAAGAGCAAAATAGACGATATGGACCATCTCATGTTTCAAGGGATTGGGTCTGTAATTGATACTACTATCATTGAACGTTTTGTCAACCCTTTTCAACAACCAAAAGTCGTCAAGGAGGAATGTGATGGCAGATAATTACACCCTGCGCCTGAATACGAGACAACGGTCAATGTACAGCAACAATTATTCAGATAAAATCAAATACAGTTAAGAAGTTCACAGTTATGAGAACCATCTAAAATATGAGTCAACAACACGTTTTTGGGCAATGCTGTTCACACTACTGAAATCATTTTTACATTTTTTGTGTAAGAATGAACATAACAGGATTAGAAGCAACGCAAAAATAATATACGTGTCCGTAAATCAGCTCCGGAAAATTTTCATGGACAATTAATTGCTCAAATTGCTTCCTTCTTACCATTGTTGCGACTGTTGTCATAGTCTACTGAACTTTGAATTGGGATGCCCCAAAACCGACACCAGTGTGTACCAGAGTACTTGAGAGGGTTGTGTTAATTGAACTAGGCAAACTGATCCCGGAACTATAGTTTGATTAGGAAATCGATACATAACAGGGATAGAAAGTTAGGTTAGTTAGCGACCATTCCACGACTTATTTAACGTACAAATAGGCATTATCCTCAACCGACATCAACTTTGAACAATATTCTCTCATACATAGTAATACATGTGTATAAATTTCAAAGATAAATATGAAAGCATCAGTTTTGATATAAACGACTCTGACAAATTTCACATTATAGTGGGGCAATACACATAATAGGGACAAACATTCGCTAGTCCCTACGCAATTGGCCCAAAAAGTAATTTCTATTTGACCCGTTTTTTTGTTTAAAAACAGATATACTCATCTTTTTTTGATTAAAAACGGATATACTAATCTTAAATAAGATTTGTGTACAACTTAAAAAAAGGTGAAGACGGCGACGAAACTTAGACAGATATGCATGAGGGAATAAGTTTGATAACCAATAACCAAAAGTAAAAAATTAAACCATATAATATGAATAAGATTTTGACTTTTTATAACCTAGTGCAAAGCATCACATCTTCACATATAAAGTGCATGGGCTAAAATTGCATCCTCCACAAATATAATATGAAGAGCAAACAAAAATAACAAGCATATATCATGGCACAAATTCTTGTTTGTGACGGGCAGTATCCGTCACAAGCTTGCGACGGGTACCACTTCCCCTCACAAATGATCCATTTAAGGGAAAATGGGAAGCACATGGGGGGTGCCCCACTTGTTCCCTCTACCCATTTTGTTAGAGGAAAAACCCGTCGCAAGGTCCGACCCGTCACAAGGGAGACCTACTGATATCATGGCCTTATAGGATTGAGATGTCAGAACTCGAACTCTGAAAGAATAATTTGAAAGCACCAAAAAAAACAGGCCTAAGCTTTGACTTTTGATCATACACTTTCCCAAATTAATAAAAAAACAAGTTCCAATCACCATAGTAATAAAACTCATATCAACAACAATAGTAACTCTCCTATGCGACGGGCTCATTCCCCAAGTTTAATATCTTCAAGCCTAATTTTCTATACTAATGTTTTCTGAGCTTAAAAATACGGAGTATTTGTTAGTTAGTTTTTCGGAAAATGTAGACTTTTCTAATAACCGTAAAAAGTTGAAGAGAACTCCTTAGTACACATTATGTAATTAAAAAATTTCGCAAAAACTTTTAAGAGACGATCTTATATGTAAAACCACACAACTAACCCTATATTTAATCAGTTAGCAAAATAAGGAATACCGAGGATATAAGAAGTATCTGAGTATATTTAATCATGCTCTAGAACCGTTGTTAGCTTGACTTTTGTTCTATGTTTCACTTCTCATTCACTTTCTATCTCTTTGTATTTTGATGTGTGCAATCACTTAACGACGGTTCTAGAGAATGATTTATGACTGCAAACTCCAAATCAATTTAGGATTAAGGCCCTGATGTTGTTGTATCAAGAAAGTAACTGCCCATTAGTCACAGACTCAAGGGCTCTAAAAGATATCAAGAGAGACTTGGGATCATGACCTATGCTCTTTGGGATCATAACCTATGCTCTACTCTATTAAGTTATTACAAGCCGTGGAGAGGTCAGTTTGAGATAAGAAAATGATATTATAAAAATGCTAATTTAATCTGCTACCCGTAAATATAAAGGAGGGTCTTGCTGACATCTGCCTGACGTAGTTGTTAGATCAAGGTCCCTATTTTTACAAGATTCGAACAAAATCATAGGAAACTGACCACAGTTAACATCATCTTCTAAAGTGTTTTAGACCTAGTCAAAGGTTCTAAAGTCTAAACATCTACATTACTAATCATACTGGTGTTCAACATCTGATTAACTCGAACATGATAGGAAACTTACACTAGAACCCAAAAAAAGTGTTTTTCATGAAATAGCCAAGTATAAGACGAGAATACTGCTATACACAAAATTCCACTCAGAATTTGGTATTGATACTCAAAAGTCAAAACAACTTGGGGCAAAACTCCAACTATAAGACGAGAATACTGCTTTGCAATAGCTCCTTAAGATGAAGCTAAAATGATGAAGGCAAAGTCGAAATAGAAACACAAACAAAATGAGATAAATAACTATGAAATCCGAGAAAACATGACAAGCCAACATCAGATATTAGGTTGCAGGTGAACACGCAATAAAAAAAGATAAAGAGAACCAGGCAAGCTACCTTTTAAGAAAAGCTGAAATCCTTTCGTGAGTCTTTGCGAGAACTAGAAGCATCAACAATAGTTTGTCGTCTACGATACTGGACATCCCAATTGTAAAACCTGGCAACTGTAACCTGGCTGTTCATTAATAAATGGTTAGCACCACAAATAGATTTGATACCTTAACTTGAAGTACATAAACCAGGAAGTTTGAAACTCCTTTGGTGATAGCCTTATTAGAGTTCTAGAGTAATGGCATTGGAACAAAGTTTGCCGCACACACTCCCATTTGATGTGAATTTTTGTGCTCCATTATATTCTTTTGGTCTAAAAGCAAATGTTGTGAACCCATAAGCTGACAAGAAACTTCGCAGTATCCCAGCATAGCGTAGGACATAGGCACCTCACGAGTCACGACTCACGTCTAGAAGATGTATCTAATGATACAGTTCGCAGCAGCAACCGCAGCGAGAATAATTTTACTAAGCCACAACATATAAAAGTGAGAATCAATTGTCAAAAATTACATCGTAAATAACTCACTTTGTGAATCACTCCCTTACATTTTTTGGCAAAATACTTCTATTATAAGCAACTTTTTATGTCTAGCCTTTCCCCAATTCACTTCTGGGTGACAAACATTAACTTTTCAGCGTTGAAAATTGGAGTCTCATGCAAAACCTTTTTTTTTCCTCCCTTTTTTTAATTTCCATTCAACTGTTTTTTGCTTCCCTTTCATACTCGCTGTTTTACGTAAACAATCACTGGATTTCACCACTCTCATTTTTATGGCTTTCTCGACACATTTTGCAGACTACTTACTCTAAAAAGGGAGTAATTCCTACAAAATGTCCTTTAGAGAGCAGTACTAAAAAGATTATCCAAGATAAAAAAAATGTCCTGTAGAGAAAGTGACTTTTGGCCAAAACGTGGGTGTTGTCATGCATAGTGAATTAGTGATACAGAGTGCGTCAAGAGAGTGTCTTCGAAAAAAAATAGAAGAAAGTACAAGGGAGTAGTTCAAAAGTGGGTATTAAAAAGTAGTATTTGACAATTGATCTTACAGAAGACTATACCAATTCCATCAGTACAAGGATGACTCTTCTGCACAGCCTTTCATTTTCATTACGCTTCTATTTTTTTGTTTACTACCTTGCCTCCCATCCCCCCACATTTAAATATATAATCTTAGTTTGACCCTAAAATATACGTAATTGCTCTTTCATGGACACATTTTACTCATTCATGGACTTTTTTTCATGAAATTTCCATACTTTACCCTTCTTTTAAAAAACAAAAATCAAATTCTCTCTCTTTTCCCCTAAAAAATTAGACAAATGTTCATCAAATTACTCCATTAAAAATCCTAATTCTCATATCAATCAAGTAATAATTTGTAATTCTAACTTCTAATTAAATAATAAATTCTTGTTTCAAATTTAATAGACCTAAATTAATTTAGGGGAGAAAAAATTAGGGTTTGTCAAAATTAAAGTTAACAGGGAAGAGGATGGTTGCGGCCTGCGGTGGCAAGGGAAGGGTGATGGTGGCGCAGGGTGGTCGCCTGGTCGGTGGCAACACATGGGTGGTCGCCTGGTCGGTGGCGGTGCAGGTGGTCTGTGGCGCGTGTGCAAGGGTAGGGGAGGGGGAGGCGGTGCACGAGTGGCCAGGCATGTGCGTGAGGTGGGTGTGTGGGTCTGGTGGCACTGGGGAGGGGGCGGTGGCGCTATGGCCTGGTGGGTGAGGGTGGCACGGTGGGTAGTTGGTGGTGGTTACAAAGTGAAGGGGTTGAATATATTGGAAAACATAGATTAAAATTGAAAAGTATCATGATGAAATGAGATGGGTAAAGTTGTCGTTCATGTCCATGATTGAGTAAATCATGTCCATGAAAGAGCAATACCCAAAATATAATGCCAGCCATACGACTAGCGGTAGTTCAGAAATACAATATCTTCCAATTAGAATGTGCAACTCATTAACCGTTTAAATCAATATGCAGACTTGCTTATCAGCCAACTAGCCACCAACTGAGGCGATTTAGTTAGATGGACTACTTTAAAAAAAAAAACGTTTGCAGAGGAAATGGCCTAGAACACTAATGTGTTTGAAGCCCACTCCGCTCACTCAACAATAAAAGACTTTTCTTCATCAAGTACTCCATTTAAGTCGTACATGTTGACCTCACATACTGATATTCAAACAAGACGGTTAGACACAATGCTATGCAGAAGTTGATAATAAATTAAATGACTTGCCTAAAAATTGGTTCACCTGTGTTACTGTCACTTGGTCCCTTACAAATTGTAGGTCACCAACCAGCACATCTAAACTGGCTTTCGCATTATCCAGATTCTTCTGCAATACAGAACTGGCCTGTAGATGAGATGCAGTTATTTGTGGGTATCACTCAGAAACCTGAAGGATAGTAATAAGAAAGTTCTGAGAGTTATATGGCCACCTCTTCACATACATACTCTAGCATAAGATTTGCCTCCAGGCAGATAAGCAAACCGAATCTGAATCCTCAATGCAAACACATAAATATATGCCTTCAGAAATCTCAAAATCAGCTAACAGGGTTTGCAGAGCACAAGACTACATTACAAGTTTTCGCACATATAGGCAAAATGCAATCACAATTCACAATGACCACCACAAAGCTTGAGTGTATGACACGGACTATTCTAGACTATTCTAACCGCAATAACTCAACAAAAAGGTCTCGTAAACACCCAACACCTTTTGTACCTCTTGAAACGCCACTGAGTTGAAAACTATTTTTCTTTTTTGAGATCAAGTAGAAAACTATTTTGGAACATGTTTTTCCAAAGCCTCGCATCAGTCTGTGAGCATCCACATCAATTTTGAAGGTTTTTGGTTGTCACCTGACAACTTCTTCAAGAATCTGTATCTTATACACCATGACGACTAAACGGAACAATCATGAATTAGCCAATCTTTTTCACGGCACCTCACCTTTGCGGATGCTCTAACTATTTATCGGCTTTCTGGCCACTTTGTGTTGTTATTTGTTAATAATGCTTATTGTTAAAGAAGAGTAGGCTGTTGATGGTTCTTGATAATACTTAAATGTTAAATTATCTATGTATACAGACATACAAAGTTGATCCAACATGCAAAATCTTAATCACAATATTCGAGTTGATACGAAATTGACTCTCTATATTGTTTAGAAGTCTTTCACAAAAGTTAGAATTCTCTAACATCGCTTGAAAAAACCTCTTTTAAGTATATATATTGGTTGATTGACGGACTTCAAATCTTCTATTTATTGTTGCTACATAGAATTATGTTGATATAAACTAGTCACCAAGTTTGGATAAGGAAATCAAAGAACAAAGGTCCAGTAAGTTTATTTTTATTTTTCACTTAAGAGAACCTATGCTCATACCGCAAAAAAAGAAAAAAAAAAAAAGAAAAGAAAAAAAAGAAGAGGAAATTTAACCCCTTATTTTTTAACTGAGCCCTTCCTCACTCATGTTTCTCCTCTCTTTCGTTCTTTTTGAAGCATTATTTATTACATAATTTTGCCATATCCCTTCTTTTCTTTCTCATATTTGACACCTTTAAGCGTTAGCATTTAACTTGAGGACATCAATCAAGTGTAGGCTTCGTGTCTAATTTTGGCTTGTGGGCATATGTTCTATATCGTGTTGCACAGTTGCACAGGCAAGACGATAAATAAATTTAGTGTTCCAAGTAAGAAAGATCCAAGGTTGCGTCAGGGATTGAACTCTCCCCAATGAGTCCCTACAAGGGAATATAGTCCGTCCACAAGGTTGACTTATAAAACTTGTAAACCATTTCGTCAATGCGTTCATTCCGGTTTGTTTGATAAGTGATTTTTTTAGGATCATTTTTCAGCTAGATGACACGGAAATGCCCAGGCAACGTTAGTCATACGGAGTTACTGACACAGATATAACAATTTGCAATAACTATTAACTACCAGCTGTCCAGCTCCCATACAGTTTATGCAAGTTAAGAGTATGAATGTATGATGCTGGCTTTTATAATAAAAAGTCAAGTTGACAACGATAGGTTTAAATGAAAAGGCAGAGACTGGCACATGGCCCTTACTAACAAATTTTTATTCTCATTGCAACCACTTCCCATTAATTGAGGTTCTGCAGCCAACACGGGTAACATCTGCAAAAACCTTGGCAAATGGAGAGACCCTCCTAGCTATTGTAAACCAGAGAGTAGGGACTAGGGAGTCCTATGAAAAGATAGCATAATCTATAATACCACACATTTAACCAACATCTATTCTAAGCACTTGCCTGATCTACATATGACCATAAGTATGCATTTGCTACCAAAATTTTCTACTAACGCCGCATCTTAGAGAGCGAAAACTCAGACATCCCTCTGCAGATTGATAAAGCACGTTTGAGTTGAGCAACAAAAAGCAGATCAGTGCTTTAAATATACATCACACATGTATGAAAAAACTAAACGTGTAAGCAAACGAAATTTTTCATCAAGAACGTCTTTCTAATACTTCGGGCACAAAAAATGCAGACACATTATTGCATGTATAAGTAGACGTTGTCCATGACATTACTCTGTCCACTCTAGCAAAAGCAGGCAAGAAAATAGGGAAAATAGCTAGTTACTTTCATTTTTTTGATGTTATCCTTCTAAAAGGGGTGAAAATTGTGAAAGTTTCAAATAATGTCCCCATCCTTTGGCCACACTAGATAAAATTTCACATACACTTATCATCATGTTCCTGGCAATAAGGTGATTGCAGAGTCAAAACGCATCCCTCCTCTCCCACCCTCCCGTGCAAGAGTATAGAGTAGACTTTCAATTCAAAGGGAGTATATATGAAATAGAATTAACATGTAGTATACAAAATGGTTATCGTAAAGGTGACTAAAGCCACAAATTTACAATCTAGAGGCTAGAGCAATGCACAATGGGAAAAAAGCACCAAAAAAAAAATCTCACCAGTACCCTTCTTTACTTGCAACGCCGCAACAATGTCCACGCCCTTCTCAATATCAGGAATCTGAGCCTGAGAAACAAAAGGCCAGAAGAATGAATCAAAATATTGAACACTTCTATTCTCCATAAAATCGAAATATTTCCTTTATGTCCAATCAAAAGTACCGTAAATTAACTACATCTTAACTTTCCAAAAACTGGCAAGAAAGGGATAGGGTACATTCATCAAAAACTTCAATAAGTTGTCGCCATAAAAGGAACTCAATGATTCTATCTACCAGAAGACTGTCAAGAAAAGATTTACAGAAACCTACAAGGCTAGGAGATTTTACACTTGTTATCTAGACTACAAATTTACAATATAGATGAAGCGAAGTGGCAATTGTGTGAGCCTCCTATATAGTGAAGTAGCAATAGATCAACAAAATATTCATTGAAAATCATAAACCATCCTCTATAAACATGGGAAAGGTTGCATACTTGCATATATCTGGCCCCTCTTATGTTGCCTAAAACAAGATGCCTTTAAGACGCATAGGAATGTTGTCATTAATAACTTCAAGCTGGCTTAATATCAAAGGAACCTAAAAAGAACAGAGCTGCAAATAATTGGAATTATTCATAAAACTGAACACTTGTCTGAAAGGTAACTAACTATTTCTCAAGATGCCTCTTATCTGAAAATTATACTTCCTCTATTTAAGTCAATTCACTCCACGATCAAAAATATGTGTTTGGGATTTTCAAAAAACTAATGAATGGACTTGCATGGAGGGAGAAGCTACGTATCCAACAATTTCTTTCATCAAAACCTACTTCTACTCGTGTCCATGTTCCTGCAAATTAGCTATTTTTATGGGGTCTATATCTTTGATATTTATTTGCAGAAGAATTAACAGTCTCATACATCAGCATAACTGATTATATATTGATAGTCTAGTCTAATACAATCGCTTTCAAATTGATGGAATAATATAGTACTTTCTTAATTTGCAACAAGACTATGGTTTAAGGGTTAATCAGTCTTCCGCATCATTAAACTAATCAAGAATTAAAATTTACACTTGATGCAAACAAAGCATCAACTGTGCCGACATGCTGTGCAACAGACATGGCCATTGTCACACTGCAATTACTTCGCTACATAACTGTCGTTGCATGAAATGCGCTACCAAGGCTCTCATACACTTCATTTTAGGGCGAACATGAATTTTAGGCCACATATTCTACCTTCTATCCTGAATTGATACTCTCATACTCATTTGTCCAGACTTTGACCACTGAAACCATATAAATCTTAGAAGTCTATATATTTCATGATTTATTCACTCAAGAGGCGAATCTCGTAGTAATATCGCATCCTGTTAACCGCCTTTATTCATATTCACACCTAAGATGTTTTTTGTTTCTGTAACTGCAATTGAAATCGCAACAAGCTAAACACATATTCCACGGCATTCAACTGCAAGTATAACCCAAGAGCATTATTTCACATATTAGCCATCACCAATAAGAAATATACCGCGTGCTAAGTACAACATATACCCTTTGGAACCCTTAACCTACTCAGCAGAACCCTCTCACTATTTAAAGAATTCCTAGATGAAGTGTCAACTCAGAACATATTATATACAACTGGCGCTCCAACTCGTGAAAATTTAGACAGTTAGCTAACAATTCGACATCTAATCTATAGTGCTTTAAAGGGTAAAAATTAAAAACAGACCAAAACAGAAGAAAATCCTATTATCCCTACGACTGGCCAGTGGCCAATTAAGAAGTAGGTCTTAACCTAGTGCTTAGTACTTTCCCGAATATATATAATTATGTACGGTATATTGAAACTTGGCAATATATCTCGGGGGGGTAACTGCTATGCATGAAGTAACCGAAACTTGAGGCAACATACGACTCCAACATGTTTACAGTTTACACAACAAATTACACACACCTTTGTCAAATGTCTCAAAGAACCGAGTTGAATTTAGGGGTTTCTTTTCGGTGGTGAGGGATTTAAGAAATGAGAGTAATAGTAGTACCTCTCTACTGTTCAAGAAGCTTCATCTCATCTGACTTGTATTGTTGAAGCCTGAAGACCATTTCAGAAATCAATGACTAACTGCATATAAAGTGCACGCTATTATAAGGGCAAATGTATTATACCGGCTAAAATGAGCCACTCCCACAAACATTATCAATTCCACTCTAGACAGTGAAGGTCGTAACTAAGTGCAACAAGAATGAAACAATGAAACACTAATTGGTTTAAAAAAAAGATTTAACTGAAGTTGAGAAGCTAAACTCGCATTTATCAAAACACCTAAACTCGCACAATCATGCACACGGTACAGTTACATCTACCACGGCACAAAAGTTAACATCTAAGCCTTGCATATTCTTAACTCATTGGGCTTCGAAATTGTCAATTGCACAAGAATTAATCCAAAATTCCTAATACACTCAACTATAAGGGAGGGGGGGGGGGGGGGGGGGGGGGGGATAATGAACTATCTTATACACACCATTAAATTCCTGGGGGGGGGGGGATAATGAACTATCTTATACACACCATTAAATTCCTAACTAAGAAGTGAAGTATCTTAACTAGAAGTATTAGTTAAATAAAGTAAACATAAACATTCAGAGAGACTGCCGTATCATATCAATCAACACAAAAACTACAATAAACTCGTTGGAAATAATATACGAGCTTAAGAAATAAAGTTCAACACATTCAACAGTTATTACATTAAATCATACTCCAAACTATACGAAATCTTATATTCAGAGACAGTCGTAGCATATTAATCACAACATAATGACTACGATAAATTCGCTAGAAACAAAATAATGTGCTGATTTTCAAAACTTGATACAAAACCAACAAAGAAATAAAGTCCAACACATTTAATCGACAATCACATCAAATCATAGCATAACAAATTAAGAACTACAATAAAATCACAGGCAACATAATGAGTTGGTAGTGAAAATTAATACTAAATTAATACAGAAGTTAAGTCTAACATATTCAATGACAATCACATCAAATCATAACATAACAACTACCGTAAAATCACTGGAAACAAAATAATGAACTTATAATGAATATAATCAAAACTTAATACGAAGGAAAGTTTAACACATCATAACATAGCAACTACAATAAAATCACTAAAAAAACACAAGGAAAAATCATCGCAGACGGAAATTTCAACAAAATTAATCAAAAAGCACATCAAATCATAACCTAACAACTACCGCAAACTCACTGGTAAAAACATAACGAGCTGATAATCAAAATCTTAATCACGAAATCAACGCAAAGTAAACTCAACACATTCAATCAACAATTACATCAAATCATAGCATAAAAACTACATCAAAATCTCTGGTAACAACATAATGAGTTTATAATCAGAACTAAACTACGAAATTATCGGAGGCGAAAAGTTCTAACACATTCAATCAACCATAACATCAAATCATAGCATAAAAACGACATCAAAATCTCTGGAAACAACATAATGAGCTGATAATCAAAATTAAACTACGAAATTATGGGAGGCGAAAAACTCTTAACACATTCAATCAACAATAACATCAAAATATAGCGATAAAACTTCTCGTACAATTAAATCACTAGAAACAAATAAAATGAGCTGATAATCAAAACATAATGCGAGATTAACGTAAAATGAATGTCCAGAATATTCAACAATGAATTACATCAATTCATATAAAATTAAAATATATAATATCGATAATTTGAAGAGAAGAGAGAGAAAGTAAACCGTTATTGGAGAAAACAAGAGTAGAGTTAACATCGAGACCTAATTGATCGAGATAAACTTGAACATTATTAACGAACGCCGACGCCGACGCCGTAATTCCTCTAATTTCGCTCTCCGCCATGAACGCCGCCGTAGGTTCCGCCATGAACGCCGCCGGAGGAGAAAGCGAGATTGTGTCGCAGGTGAGGAAAGTGAGTTCAGTGGAGGAGCAAGTGAGGAACGCTGGGTCAGGCGTACGACGTCGTTTTGGTGTGGGCTTCGAGTGGTTTCTCTTTGTTTGGGCTTTGAGTTTTTATGAACAGTTTGGGCTTTGAATGTTGGGGGTAATGACAAGTGTCAAAGATGATGATGCAAAGTATAAGTCCGGTTCATTTAAACTGGAACTGTCTGAAGTGTACTGAATTTAAGGGATCTAACGGATTAAATTGAAATAATAAAAGTAATAATATTGAAGTAACTAAACTAAATTAATTTGTACTAAATTGAATTGAACCGAACCGAATCGAACCAAACTAAACTTATAAAACTTGAGTCACTTTAAATACAGTTTAAATACAGTTTTAAAAATGGAGTCAATAGGTATGTCTATTTTTTTTATTGATTAATGCTAATTATTTATCCGGGTTACGAAACATCGTCGACGTTTTATAAAACATCGTCGACGTTTTTTATAAAAAAGACGGTCACTACCCTTACCTCACATTCCTTTCACTCTCTTCCCTAAACCCACATTTCTTTCCCCTAGTCCATCACCCGCCGCTCCCAGCCCCACCCCCACCACCAGACGCCGCCCCCAGCCCCACCATCACAGTGCCGCCGCTACCCTACCCCTTGTTCAAGTAAGTTTCCTTCTTTTAGTTAGTTATTATTTGAATTAGTAGTTGTTGTTAGTAAATTGTTGTTTGTTTTTCAAATTAGAATTAGAATTAGTTTAGTGATTGTGTTGTGTTGTTGAAGACGGGTTGTGATTGTTGTTGGATGGAGTTTGGACGCTTGTATTGGGGAAATTAGGTTGAATAAGCCGGTGTTTGGACGTTGGTGTCACTGACCAACGTCCAAACTGAACGTCGACGATGTTTTATAAAACGTCGACGATGTTTTATAAAACGTCGACGATGTTTTATAAAACGTCGACGATGTTTCGCAGCCCCCATTTATCAGTAGGTGTAAATATATATGAGTACTTTATATTTCACATGACCTTTTTTTGTTTGCATAATTGTAATGGGTTGGTCTTAGTAACCAATATTTTTTTCGTTTGTTAGGATTCTCTTAAACAGTCGGACCCGAGATATTATATATTCATTAATGATCTTAAGTAGCACGAAAGGATCGTTGTGATAACGGTATTAGACAATACAAAATGCATACATATCCCTCAGACCCTCATAGATGTGTATGAGCTAATGAATGAGCAATTTTACTTTCGAATAAAAAAATTCATGCAATAGATATAAAATAATTCAGCTAGACCTGGCAAACAAGTTGTGTCGTCGTGTCAGATTAATGTTCGTGTCACGTATAATTCAGCCTTATACTTTTAACGCGAATCCAACCCCAACCCGTTTGCTTAAACAAGTCATACACCTCAACCCAAACTAACCAAACCATTTAGCTTTCTTATTACTTGTTTTTGGCCCATATATGATAGCGGGTTATATGGGTTCAATAGGTTAACAAGTCATCTCAACCTAATTTCAAACCCTTCTTCCAATGATCGAGAATAAATGGGTTTTCACGTCGTAAGACCCAAAACCTAACCTGACCAATTAATTTAAGTTAAAATTTTTAAATAGGTAAAAATGTCTCAACCCGAACTCACTAATTTGTTGTCGTGTTATCAGGTCACTGTGTGTCGGCTCTTAATCGAAGTAAGATGAAATGTCTTTTAAAATGAAATGATAGCAAAAGGTGACTTTAAATAATTGTTCAAGTCACCTTTTTCTTATAATTAATTATCCTTATAATATGATATGTTATTGTCATAAGAGTGATTATTCTTCCATGAGTGATCATTATCCCCCCACAATCGACGATTTCTATTATTTTGTACCACAGTTTTATTAATTTATCATCATCCAACCATTACAATCGACTCATTTATTATTCTCGTATCGTTATTCACAACGCTACTAATACCGTTTCACATAACACTCACCCCATCTTCAAAGGACGATAATACATTTTGTGTCCATAGAAAATGACACCCCAAATCAAAAGAGAACAAAGTATCTTAATACCACCAATAGTAGTTGAGTAGTAAACCTTAATAGACACCCTTTTCTTGCATTTGAATTTCATAGCTTTTCTTTTCCGGATTATCGCCCATGAGACACTCTACTAGTGAGTGGTCCAGGCCGACTACTAATACGCAATTCTTGTGCTAAGTATTTTGGTGTTTTGTGTTGTGTTGTGTTGTTACTCTTTTATGACTATGACTTTATGTTGTATGCACATGGGGGGGGCTTTAGGCTTATGCTTATTATTTTGCTTTGTGTGGCCTCCACTTTGCTTCATTTTGGTCACAAACTAACAGTTTCAAGGAATGAACATGTCTTTTTCTTTTTCTTTTGCTATTCAATCCCAAGTAGTCAAGTACTTATTATACTTATGAAAAAGGCTCAATCAGGTCACAGGATTGTATAGTACATGTTTGTAGCAGTAAATTTAAGGTACCCATATATCTATATATACTACGAGACTACGAGTACATGTTTGCACATGTTTGTAGCAGTATATTTAGGGTACTAATAAATACACGTTAGAAATATACTCAGGACACATATTTTCTTTGTATATGAACAAAATAAGTGGGTCCTATAGCCCTATTGTTGTTCAAGTTAAACCAAACTCCCGTATCCAAGTAGATATTAGAGTGTATTTATGCTTGCCCGAAATTTAGGATGTTGATATTACCGCTGTAATTTTGTCTAATGTCACGACAAGTACTAGACAATTGCAAAAAAAGTGGTAATGCTCATACAATCACACATCCAGTGACATTAATGTTTATGGCCGTGGCATCATGCCTAGCCTAAATTTAATGGAAAATTGGTTTTGTTGTCGAATGAATTGTTTTATTTGAAGGTGGCGTCGTACTATTTTGGTGGCATTTAAATTGACATGTAAAATTAGGGCATTGTTTGTTGGTTCGTAACTCGTAAGTACATCGAGGTGACTGGGTCACACACTCATATACTCAATCATGACTCGATTCAAAGTATAAAGTACTAGCTAATAGAATTCATGGAAACAATTGCGTTTGATAATATCGCTCCTGGCAATTAATTCATTGATAAGCCGATGAATTTTGTGGTAATTTTTCCTTAATATATTACATTGATAAATTCATCAACAAATTAAGTAACTGAGATGGCACAAATAACAAATAGAATTGGATCAAGTTTGAGTTCATGTCTCTAAATACAAACTTATAATCACAAACAATCTATACATGTTTTTTTGGGTACATTCAATCCACACATTTATGAGTAATTGGAGACAAGTCGATAAGTTGACCTCGTAATTTGTAAAAACTCATGTATATTTCTCATATAAACCGCCATTTTGACCATATAATTTTCAGAAATTGTATAAGATGATCTAAAGTTCTAAGCGAGTTAATATACATAAAATTTGACCTCTATGTAACCATGAATCATGAATGTATGACATTTTTCTGTAATTGATCGAGCAAAATGATACTCCCTCCATTCAAGTCCAAATACAACATTTCTTTTTTTGACACTATTCATGAGTGAAGAGAATCTTTACGATTTCTTGTAATATGTAAGATAAAATATGGTCATGTGGGATCTTGTTTGATTCGCCTTTATAAGTACAATAAGAATATCAAATCTTTATATTTTTTTATAATGTAAAACTCGAGATATTTAAGTTACAATTCGTGCGTTGGCAAACGTGTAAAAGAGAAATGTTGTGTTTGGAATTGAATAGAGGGAGTATATAATTATCAAAGGCGGCCAACACGAACCTGACTAATATATGTGTTCATACATTTATCGAGTTTCTTAGCTGGTTTTACAGATAACGCCGTTTTCTAAAACAATATTCCGATGATCAATTCAAAACTAAATAGAATTAAGAAAACCCTTAGCTACATATACATAAGCCATGAATAATAATACTTAATCAAACACAAATTCTCATTTGTGACGGACACTTTTCGTCACAAGCTTGTGACGGAGCAAATGTGACCATTTTTATGGAAAATGTAACCATTATATGACTGGTAACATTTTATGGATGATTACTTTTTATCATAAAATGGTCACATTTAGTCCATCACAAGCTTGTTACCGTCACAAGAGAGACCAAATGTATATTATTACACAAATTCTTATTTCAGACGGAGATATCCGTCTTAAGCTTAAGACGGATACCATATTCTCTCACAAAATACCCATCAAGGGTGAGTGGAGAGCACATGGGGGGAGCCCACCTTGTCTCCTCTACCCATTTCCTCTCACAAAATACCCGTTGCAAGATCCGACCCGTCTTAAGCAAGACCTACTGATATTATTATGCACAAAAAGAGTTAACTAGGGAATGAATTAGACGTAGATGTAACGGGTTCCAACCACTAAAGGTATGCCACATGGTAAGCACAACAAATTGTTGGTATGTGGGACACTAAACCTTCATCTTTAAACTTAGATTATCATCTACGTATGGTTTATATGGAATTGAGTGGGAGATTGATGAGCACTTCTTTGCTGTCATTTCAAATAGATTAATTACTAATTTAAGTGGTTACCTAATCAAACCTTTAATCAATTATATGAGGCATTGCCATGTGCTACTTCCTTTTCAATCTTTCATATTATCATCCCTTTATTCCTCTTAATCTCATCATATCTTATAAAATATAATAAACATATAATAAGGTTTACCAAGTTGAGATGACTTCAACCTAAATAATAATCCCCATTATTTTATGCACCGGATAGACATATACCGTTTTCTTGCTGACGTTAAAAAACACTTAAAAAGGAACTTTTTTTTGGAGGTTTAAGGCATAGGATGACTTAATAAGAGTTGAATGTTAGTATTATGGAAGAGATGGTTAATTTCACCTTTATTATTTGAGGGTGTATGGTAATTTCTATATTTATTTAAGTCATTTTCAGTGAATAATTGAAGTTCTCTTTATTTGTATTGAAATCATCTATAAAATGTTATATATATACTTTATAAGTTTAATGCTGCACTTTAGTTTTCTAGTGTATATCATCTAGTTTATCAGAATCCGAGCCTGATAAGCTCTCCTCATGAGTTTTAACTGTCGCATCTTGAGGACTTGAATCCAAGAAATTTGATTAAGTTAGAAAAACTTTTTAATTACCGATTAATCTAAGTGATTATGAGTATGGTTATTTTTCATAAGAATAGATAACCAAACATGTGTGTATGGTATTCATTTACTAATCTAAGGGACTATAGATTTCTCTAGACTTATATGTCATTTCTAACATTCCCTCATTTGTAAATATACTATTGAGCAATCAATTTCCTATGGCCTTAATTCAACAACCTTATTTCACTCTTGCTTTTGCTAACTCATCAACCCTGGCCTCCTCAATGCTGGCTTGAGTCACACATATAACTACCTTCCCCAAATTTTCTAGGAGCATGCATAATTCATAGCCAATTGACTCACCAAGATGGGATAGGTTACTAATTCTTTGTTCGCAAATTCTCATTTAAGATGGGTTATCTGTCTTAAGTAGTATAAGACAGGTAAAATAATATGAATAATAACCCAAAGTGCATGGAAAAAAGCAAAAAAAATTGTTCTATATTGACATGTATATATGATGATATTACTCGTTTTAATATTAAAACACACCTCTATCTTAAGAAATACAAGTTGTTCTTTATTTAAAGAGTATTTTGTCAAACACTACCTATAATTTATGTCACTTTATAAAGAACTACCTAAAGTTTAATTTTTTGTCAAACACTACCTAAAATTTAGATTTTTTTGTTAAGCACTACCAAAGTCAATATTGATGCATGAAAATGTGAGAATAAACGATTTTAACTTGCCGATATCATAGTTTTGAGTTTATGTTTGCTAAAATATATGAACGCATAAACTAAGTTAGTTTCATTATATTTTACGCAAAATTAATTCAATTATCGTCGGCCTTGATTATCCATCATTATCTTGATCCTAGTGATATGAGCCTATATTTTTAAAGAAGAAGTTAATCATTAATACACTTTAGCAAAATAAACTTCAAGGCTATGATAACGACACCCTAAAATCGTTTATTTGCACATTTTCATGCGTGAATAGTAATTTTGGTATTGTTTGACAAAGAAGGTCTAAAATTTAGGTAGTGTTACAAAAAATAAAACTTTAGGTAGTTCCTCACAAAGTGACCTAAATTGTAGGTAGTGTTTGACAAAATACTCTTATTTAAATAAAACGATCGAGTTAATTAGTGCATTCATTTTCCTTTAATAACAAGTCAATGAAAATCCTTCTAATATTTTAGAGTAAGTTTTCTTAGTGACCATCTCACATTAACACAAGGATATTACCTTTTGTTTGAGAGGTCTCGTAACAAATTAATTGTAAAACGGTTTTATATAAAATTTGGTGAATATTTAAAAGGCTTTGAAGGGAAATTCCATTGCTTACTTTCCCCTCTCCTCCCTTTTCTTTGCTTTGTACATTCAAACAACTAACAAACCCTAAATTTTCACAAACTATGCCCTAAAATTAGGATCTTACATTCTTACCACATCCTATTCACCTATTCTACAGACTACAGGGCTCCATGCTAACAGTTATTTGACACAAATTAATATGATGGTACGACAATGTCGACATTGGTGTTTAAATTCCATTAGCAGGAGTGTTCAGTTGTTCACTATCATCTTTAAACCAAACACTTAATTAACTACGAAGTACTAAATAAATCATTACAAACAAAAACTAATACCGAGTATCATATTAATTCCGTTCATCCTAACCTTTTGTATATATTTCAAAAAACATATGACGAATTTCTACAAGATGTATACAAATAGGTAGAACGTAAAAAAGCTTATAATCCTAGGGAAAAAATGTTAAAGTACAACCATTTCGTAGTGAAGTTTATAGTTAGTCTCTGCTAAGCCAAGCCAATAACAGTATTACCCAATAAAAAATGATAATTATAAACATATAAGTGTACTCATTATCTTCATCTTTCAATTAATAATCACAATTTATCTAACTCGTCCATGCATGCTTCAAATTTACCACCAAATATCTCATTTTACTCCATAATAATTTACCAACAAAAGGAGTAAGAGACAAAAGCAAAGTAAAATTTGAAGCACAAAGAAAAAAATAAAAATAAAAAGGTTTCATCAAATAACTTGACAACAGTGCAATATTTGTCACCTTATACACAACAATACACGTGAATACATGATACCCGAATTCTTGTACGAGACAGTCTCACCTTGTTTGGTGATCGTTAAACCATGTCATTCTCCTTTCATTCAATTCTTGTATGAGACAGTCTCACCCTATTTAATCTCCATGACAAAAACACGTCTCATCGTTAAACCATTTCAGTGTCCTCTGACGGACTAGAGGCGGACGTGGAGGTAGAGGCTGCGCTTAACCGAGTAAGAAGCTCACGCATAGCCCTTATTTGCATCTCAAGAGCCGGAATATAATCCGTAGCTTCTTCTAATATAACCGGAAGCGTCTCTTTTCCGCAACCCGGCACCAACCTCCCTAACGTCTTTACTTTACGTTCAACTCCCGGTAATTCCTTCGTTTTCCCCTTTAAACTCAACAGCTTTGTTGCTTGTGGTAACCGGCTAGGACCGGTCACGTTAATCTTTTGCCGTTTATGTTTTTGGTTCATGTACTTGATTTTGATCTTGTTTGTTAGTATGGCGCGACTCCACCGCGTTCGGCCTTTCGCTGCAACTGCTAAGGCTTTGTCCGCAGCTTCTCTTACTGCACGACTTCGTCGTGGCGCGGAAGGTGATGGTGGTGTTATGTGTACGTGACGGAGGGCTGTTAGGAGTTTTGAGGAGTATAGTTGTTGTGTTTTTTCAGATTTCCATGAAGAAGTGCTAGGGTTTGTTGTTGTTGTTGTTGAAGAAGACGATATTTGTGTTTTGATTCGCTTTCTTCTGCGAATTTCTCTTGATAAAGATGATGATGTGCTTGCTTGTGGATTTGTTATTGTTGTTGATTGTTCCATTTGAGTATTTTTATCAATCAAATGAATGGAAATTGAAGTTGAATTCTTGGAAGATAATTTCTGCAGGAAAAAAAAACAGAGAGAATTGATGATTAGTTGATGTCTTGAGGATATTCGTTTCACTGGCTCGATAAGAAGGGTCAGATGTACGCAACCTTAACAGTATGCAACACAAAGAGGTTGTTTTGAGTTTTGATTTCTTATTAAAAATGTGAATTGTAAACTCAAAAACATCAAATCAACCCCTATAAAATAAAAAGGGTATTATAAGTTGATATAAGATTGATTAGTTGAATATAGATGAGAAAAATGGATGAAGAGAAAATTTTACCTAATTAAGAAAAAATAAGATGAGAGATGAATGAATTATGTCAAAAAAACAATGAATAAAGGAGATGAATAAGAGAGAATATATGAAGAAGAAGATGATGATGATAGTGATGATGATGATGATGAAGTGATGTTGGTTAGATGGTGTGCTGCTTTCTATATGGTATGTGATGTAGAGAGAGAGAGAGAGAAGTGGAAAGAAAGAAAGAAGGTGGAGAATGAAATGAAACGTGAAAGGGAATGCATGTGCGTCAAGAGGAGAAAAGGCCAATCATAAAGCTAATGGTGGGACTTTAGACAATGCAAGTTAAATGGCAACGGGTTCAATTTTTAATGGTGGCTAATTTTAGGAGACTACTTTTAATTTTGGATTCATTATTAATCGACACCATTTTTATTATTATCGAGTTTAATAAGATAAAATTTAAGGTTTATTATTACGTTTTGTGATTTAGGTCAGTTTATATAAGTTTAATGATAAATTGATAACTTATATATCTAATACAATACACTTTTTAAAATTTTATACCTATTATATATCTATTATATATAGTGAGCATCACTTCGTTTTATATTATGATCTTATAAACCAAAATAGAATTCAAAGAACGGAATCTATTTTGAGAAGAAGGTTATTGGCATAAAAAACATTTATACGTCGCTATATTATATCCTTAACGATTGCATGGTTAAAATATACATCGTATATTAAAAGCTTGTTTGGAGTTCAAATATGCATACAACATGTCTTAAAAAAATGTATATACTAGACACACCAAACATGTAAACTTGAGGTTCATCCTTATTTGAAAGATTATGGTAGTTAATTAATTTCATGATGATTTTGATCAAGTTCTTCTCTTGAAATAAAAAAAAGGGTTTTTCTATATGGTAACCCTGTGTTTTTTCAAATTCTACGTGGTAACCCTACTTTTCAAAGATCACATATGATAACCCTTAACTCTATATTTACGTATCGCCGTGACCCTTAAATATTTTTTCCGTCAATTTGTCCGTTAAGTATGTGACGTGGCCAACTGATTTATGAGATTTTCTATAAGGTAACCCTCTAATTTTTTAAGTTCTACAAGATAACCCTACCTTTTCTAAAAATCACTCATACTTAAAAATATATTCCCTTAATTAATATTTTTTTCACATTTTTGCTAAATTACATTCAAATTTGTCAAATCTACCCTTATTATCCATCAATTAACCTAGTTTTAAAAGAAAATCTAGTACGAACTTTATTAGATATAAAATATTGCCAACAAAATTTTCTAAATGTCAAAGTAGAAGTGTTATATATCGAGCATTGAAATAATAAATCCTAAATTTGTTTCATAGGTTTCCTCCAATTAAAAAACTTTTATTTCGAAACCACATTGATGCCTCAAAACTGAATTGTTGTAAACAACTAACATTGACCCACTTCGATTATTCGACAAATTGGCATAATAAAGTTGTGTACAATTGAGGAGTGGGGAGTCATTTGTAAACATAAGGTTAAAGCTTAATAATGGATTTCTTTGTTAATCAATAAATTAAACCTGGTTTCTGGAGGAGTACGATAATGATACGTTAAAGAGATGAGGATGCCGATAGTTGACATTTTTTTGGAGTAATTGAGTGAAAAACATGTTAACAATGAGAAATTAAGGGATTAAGAAAGTATTTCTTGGAGTGTTTATTTTGTAAGAAAAAAAAGTAGGGTTACCTTGTAGGATTTTAAAAATAGAGGGTTACCTTGTAGAAAATTTCATAATTCAATTGGCCATGTCACATACTTAACGGACAACTTGACGGAAAAATTAGTTTAGGGTCACGCCAATACGTAAATATAGAGTTGAGGGTTACCATATGTGATCTTTGAAAAGTAGGGTTACCACGTAGAATTTGAAAAAACACAAGGTTACCATATAGAAAAAACATACATAGGATAAGTTACTTTCTACATCTCATTCATTAGTTATCAATTGCATTCGGCATAAAGAACAAGGAGATGTGAGATAAGGTATTTTAATAATTATAATAATATTTCACAACAAATCTACCACTTGCACATGGGTAATTTGCATATAGAAATGATAACTATTGGATGATATATCTAAAAAGATAAAAAATGATAACTATTGTTCTGGACAGAAAGAATACATTTTAATTTTTTAATGTTATTTAACTGAGTTTATATGTAATGTTTTTGAATTATACTATGATTTTTTTAGCTCGAGTTTCTCATAAACTACACCACCGGTTATGGACATGTGCATGGTACATCGGATATATGTACTTACTGTCTTTTCTTAAAGTTTGAGAAATGTTCTTTTTTTTTCTTTAGAACCGTTTTCATTCTATAATAACAAAATTAAAATGAACTTGGATACAAGACCGGAAAAGATCGAATAGAAAAACATATCGTTACTCGGTTTTCTTGTTTCAATTCAATGATTACGATAGTTTTCATGGTGAAATAAAAGTTGTTGAACATACAAACTTCCATGTGCCTTGTCGCCCTAGGATAACTTTTGTTTGGTCTAATTATCTAAACATTTTTCTTTAAGAATGGAAATTGCCTAATTAGATAAATTAAATATTCTAAAGTATTTGTTTTCGATGGGTCATCTTTAGGTTAAGTGCCCTTGACCCCTTATTATTGCTTGATCCCTCTGTAAAGCATGTGTTATAGGCCAGCATATAACTAAGCTAAAGTTGGTACTAGAATAAATCGATAGCACATATAGAGTTCTAATAAACAATATACGACTCATTGTTAATAACGTTATAGGTATTAGGTAAGATAACATACATAACAAACAAACAAACAAACGCTAGAAAATGTTTGGATTGTGAGGCTTTACGATCTAAATAAGAAGTTTCTCAGGAGTGCAGGTTAGTTTTAAAACTCGAACTAATATGAATTAAACAAGTACCTATTTCACAAATGCCAAGAAACTAAAACACACATTAGTCATGCCACAAGTACATAACTAACCAATCACTTTAACCCCTCCATCGCCAATTTAATAACCTCTTAAACGTGTCTATACTCTTTGTTCTTGCCTCGAATTCTAGTCTACTCTTTGTATAAAGGAAGCCATAAGGATAAGTAAGTCACAAAGGAAGTCGAACTCAGCTAAACTAACTAAACTAACTGACATTTACATTGAATAACTATATGATGGTAAACAATTGTCCTATGGCCTATGGGTATACCTTGATTCCTAAACTAAGTTTGGTGAGTTGATATTTGGAATAGGTTGGTGAACAAGGTCAATCGCCATGGAGCACAAAACCGTGATGTTTTGGCGTAGCAGTAGGTCTTGCTTAAGACGGGTCGGATCTTACAACGGGTATTTTGTGAGATGAAATGGGTAGAGGGGACAAGGTGGGCTCCCCCCATGTGCTCTCCACTCACCCTTGATGGGTATTTTGTGAGAGAATATGGTATCCGTCTTAAGCTTAAGACGGATACCTCGGTCTGAAATAAGAATTTGTGTTGGCGTAGAGCGGAGTTGAATGGATAAGTAGAGGAGACAGTACATCAATCTTTTTCTTAATCATGAGTCTAAACCATAATTGTACTACCATGCGGATTAGTGGAACCCCAATTGCCTATTACCATAGAATATAAATCAATGATTTGTAGCAAACCTTATTTATCAAATAAGCATACAAAAACATGTTTAAAAATTCAAAAGAAATCAGAAACATATTATGATGTTGTCCAATGTCCATACTAGAGTGATTGCTTTCCCATTTGCCCCTCTTGTATGAGACACCAGTGAATTACAAGCACCAACTAAGCATGGAAGACGGAGGCAGTTTGGGCTTAATGACCAAGATGATTATGATTGGGCACTAATAAATGTTTTCCCCCCTCTAAAATGATGTCATGCAATACATACTTTTGTTTTCGATTGGTCGACTTTAGGACGGATATATCCGTCCCTATACTAAAACGTTTCAATAGTACAAATGAGACAGACTTATTCTTATTCTTTATGTGGGCTATGTCGCCTATGTGGCTATTTAGGGATGACAAATAGTAGAATTTGGATAAGAATTCTATGAGATTTTGATCTAAATCCTTATATCTTACAATGAATTATGATCCACGAGATCTCCGAATCCTGTCTCATATTCTTTTGATGATGGAAAAAATATCACTTTTCATATATGAATATTTTTTTTTGGGTTTTACCGCGGATTAACATAATATTTTCATATATTAGAATACAAACATCAAAACTAAAGTTTTTAAAATATCGAAATAGTAGGTTATGAAAAATGTTAATTGACGAAAAGTAGAACATATCTTAAATCTTAAATGTCATGAAAGCATATCTTTAAAAGTTATTAACATTTTATCATCAAAAAGTGATATTTGTTTATCTTATATATGCTTTTACTATTTCTTTAGCTTAATTTTTATTTTTTTTAAAATGGACCTATGGTAGGTTCTGGATTTCGACCAAGTGATCACTATCCGGACCTGTTTCTACATATGTGGATCTGATCTATATTCACACTAGTTATTAAAAACCACAACTAACAATCTAAAAATCAAGCTAGCATCTTTTCCGTTTCTTATTCATTTCTTCTAATTATTCCCCATTAAGCTCATCAACATTGAATAGTTTACAAAATATAATCCGACTCGTTGAAAGTATATAAAAATAAGGAGGATGTAAATTACTAAAATATCACTAAAAAATTACATTTGTTTATAAAAAATAAGGAGGATCCAAATTACTAAAATAGTCTAAAAATTACTTCCTGCTTTTATTATTCTAACCATTGATAAACATACATGAATGTCCCAAATAATACCCAGCCCAACAGATTTATTAATAAAACCTTTAAACTCTCCACTATTTTGTTCGCTTAAATCTCTCTTATTTATATTTGTTTTGTGATTTATTATGGACTTAGGTCAGATATTCTTTTTAACCAGAAGCTCCAAATCTAATCACTGTAAAATATATTTAAATTTTAAATTTCGTTATTTTATTTCAACCGGATTTCCGTATCCATTTTTTGGTGATAATAAATCTGTTTTCATTATAATACTGACAATTTCCCCCATATACATCATTTTTTTAGCGATTTTCAATTTTAAATTTATGCTGATAATCATCTCAAGACACAAATTCTCATATTTTTAAGTTTTATTTCATCAAACATAAAAATGAAGTGTAATATAAAAGTAAATGATCTGATTGATGTTAAAAAATAATTTTTGTATTTTTTTGGTACTATTTTTTTGTTTAGAAATTACAATCAATTCTTTGGCGCTTTTTTTATCGGAATTTATGTCATCCGATTTTTTTTAATAAACTACGAAAATAAAAAACAATACTCGGGTAGTGTGGGTTTTTTTTTAATTTGTAAATTGATGAATAAATGAATTAATGTAACTAATTCATTGATGAAAGTATAGGATATAGAGTAATTAATGAAAATTTGATGAAAGTACAGAAGATAGTGTAGTATGAAAATATAGGAGAGAGAATAATGAAATGCTGAAGAATGAACGTGGGCTCCAACAAAAAAAGTAAGAATTTTCAATTCCTAAAAATGAGGGACCAATAGGAGCCCTCTAAATGTTTCATCTTTAGTATATAGTAGATTCACTTGTCTAAAGTATTTATCTAAACCAAAATCGTATGATCTATATACCATAGGGTATGCACCAGATTTTTGCTACACTATGTGACTCATTTTAAACTTAAGGGTTATTTAATGGAACAATCCATCATAAGCCTCGTCTTCTTATTTTAATGGATCTTACACTATAACCCATATTAATATGTTTTTTGCTATCATTTATCCTATTTATATCGGCTTTCATGTTTACTGGTAACCGGTTAATCATACTTATTAGGAGGTTTCCTTCTTCTTTTTTAAAAATTTTATAACTCTATTTTTCTCTCACCTTCATCATTATGGGTTCTTACTTCTTCCTCCATCTTCAACATTCCTTTACTTCTTTTTTTCCTTCCTTTTATGTTCTACATTTTATTTACCAGATTTCCCCTCAAAAAGGGGGTGTTGTCTTCATCATCTTCAATGATTTCATAAACCGCATTCACATCACCATGACCCGATCCCATCTTCACCCTGCTAATGGTAGAGGTCTTACTAAGACCTCCATGCTCTGGCACCAACATGATCGGCCTTGTAGTGGGGATGCTCAAGTACTTACTCGCCAAACTCTTTCTAATAGTTTGGCTGGTTTTTTAATGCTAAGATTACTTCCAAGCGTATGGGGTGTGCCTTAAAACCCATACCTTTCGTTCTAAGTGTCGGCATAGTCAGGAAGATTATGTGGCGCCTTCGGATTGTGGTGAGGGTCTTGTTCGCTTTATTATTAAAATATTCTTAGGCCTCTGGGTCCATCTCTATCGGTTCCCGCGTCTAATATTGGGGTTGTGCCTGTTAGTTTGACTATATCCATGCTTGATCGTTTGTTATCTATGGGGTTACGCATTGTGAAATTCATCCCTCCTAAGTGTCGTCTTGATTTTTCTAAGGTTTTGAAAAGGACATTGGATGATGTGGTTGACTGTCCTGATGACCTCTCATGCTGGATTCGTTTGCTTGAGTTGCCTCTTTGTATACTTACGATCTTTTCCTCGATGAGTAATCTTGAGCCCAGGACTATTGTAGGATGTCAGCGTCAGGAGGAGAGTATTACCAGTGCTATTCTTGCAGGAGACTGTTGTCGGGGTGTACCTAGTGGCATCAGACTATTGTCGGGGGTGTACCTAGTGGCAGTTTGCAGCTTGTGCAGGAGACCTTAGCTGAAGTCCATCCTTCTTTTAGCGTGGAGGAGGACCTTGATTTGAGTGAGCTTAACATTCGGCAATATCAAAGGAAGATTTGTGATAATCATTAAAATTTCGTTGTTCGAGTGCTTTTTTCGTCAAGCATTGCTCCTTACTCTGATGCCACTCTTGCGGGCCTTGATTTGAGTGAGCTTGATTTCGTCGAGTGCTTATTTTGCTGGCCTTCAGTTTGGGGTCGGGGTGTCCGGTGGAGGAGAGGTTATCTTGCATGCCTTGAATCGGCTCATTGAGGCTCGTTGTGGTGATGTGGGACTGTCTATGTTGCTGGTTGATTTCCAAAATGCTTTCAACCTTGTTGATCGTGTGACTATGCTACAGGAAGTCCGTCGTCGTTGTCCGGTTCTTTCCCGTTGGGTGGAGTTTTGTTACTCTAGCCCTGCCCGTCTTTATTATGGGGAGCATTGTTTGTGGTCTTGTCAGGGTGTCCAGCAGGGTGACCCTTTAGGCCCTTTCCTTTTCGCTTTGGTTTTGCATCCCCTAGTGTGCAAAATACGGGACTCCTTTGATCTTACTATGCATGCATGGTATTTGGATGATGGCACCACTGTTGGGGACACTTTGGAGGTGGGGAGAGTTTTGGATTTGATTATGGCAGATGGGTGACACGCGTCGTTTTGATGTGTCAAACGATATTTATAACAAGACTTAGCATGGTGGCAAGTCAAGGTCGGTCCACAGGGACGGTGGGTATTCGATATGCAAAGTCTAGACTAATAATGCTTAAGGGGTGTCACGATATAGAAGTGGATTTGAAACTAATCTAAGAACATTGAGTAAATGCAAATAAGTAGGAAAGTAAGACAAAACTAAGATAATCAAATAACAAGCAATAAAAGGAAAGTCTAGGATCGGTGGGTTCAAATGGGTAATTTGGTTTCTAGTGAGTCGGATTCATAGTTAATGGGTAGTCAAACTTGGGCGCGGTGGATTGAGGCTCTCGATCTTACAATCCCTCCCATATACCGAACCAAGCTAGATCTCGCGTACACAAGGTCGATATACCAACTATATGCAAATCCTAACATATTCCGAGGCTATCGATCTTACGGAAATGTATAATAAACATGAATCATGCAAGTTTGTCAAGCAAGCATTTCATCAAACATGTGGTATGCATAAGTTGGAAGAAAGACAATTAATCAACAAGTCAACCCAACAAACACTACAAGAAAACAACATTCAGGCGACTGATATTGGCGACTGATTTCCGTCGCTAAAATGAATTTGGCGACTGATTTCAGTCGCCAAGACCTAGTCGCTGTCATTAGTCGCCAAAAAACATTCGGGCGACTACTTTCAGTCGCCAAATTTGGCGACTGAAAAAATAGTCGCCAATTGTGAAAAATGGCGACTGAAATCAGTCGCTCAAATTGGCGACTGAAAGCTTATGTAGTCGCCAATTTGGCGACTGAAATCAGTCGCCATCAGTCGCCATTTTGGCGACTACCATAGTATTCAGTCGCCAATTTGGCGACTGATTTCAGTCGCCAAGCAGTCGCAAATGGATTTTCACTTTGCAAAAATACAGGGGTTTTGGCGACTGAAAATAGTCGCCAAATGAACATTTCAGTCGCCAAAATACCTGTGATATTGCATGAAAATTTCCGTTTTCATCCTACCATACCATACCATCATACCCTACCTGCAAGTATACAAGAAAACACAAAGATTTCACACATTTACAACAACACGATGTGAAACCAACATCCTCATATAGATAAAAAAAATTGTTTCAAGTTTACAAATTTTCTTAAACGGAATTGTTTCAACCATAAATTGTTTCATGTAACAAGTTTCTAAACTATATCAGAAGCCAAGGTTTATATTGGATTCGGCCTGGAATCCACCACTTCCATTGCCTTCATCATAATCCCGCCGATAGGGAGGGGGACCTTGGTTGCAATTCTCAAACCTGCTTTCCCAAGCCTTGAATTTCTCTTTCATTATCCTTATTTCTTCATCCCTTTCCGCGTTTTTTCTTTTTTCCTCGTCAAGTGCGGCTTGGAGTCTTCCCACGACTGTCGGCTCGTATGTTTGGTTTGAGGTGGACGACATTCTTCCCCTTGGAGTTTCGTAAAATACGTTCTTTGCCGACCCAATCCCGTAGACGTTCCCCTTCTTGAAACCCTTTACTAAGTCGAACCAAATCTCGTTATCGGGTTTCTCAGGATGCCTAAGTTTCTCGGCGGAAAATGCTTCCTACAAAATATAAACATTGTTATTAAAAATAGCTACAATATTGGTTAAACATTCAAAAAATTGAACTTATTGTAAAAATACAAAAATGCTTGAAACTTACATATAATTCCTTATCTTTTGGTTTGATCCAATATCTTCTATTGTCTTCGAGCCGGGAATGGGTGTCAAGGAAGAGCTCCGGAGCTGTGGGCGTGTTAGCTTTTTTCTTCTTACCCTTCTAAAAGAAAAAATTAAAGACTTGTATAAGAAAATTTTAATAATAAAAAGAATTTAAGTTATAATTTTCAAATGGAGGAAAAAGTGGAAATTATAACTTACACCCAAAACTAGGCTAAGGAAAGATCGAGATCCTGCGTGATGCGACGGCTCAGCCGCTCCATCTTTCTTTCCTCCTTTTTTATTTTTGGATGCTTGGGCCGACCTAGCCTGAAACTCCTCAGTTTCACGATACTTAAGCATATCTTCATATGCACCACCTACAAGTTAAATAAGTATTATAATAAAATATGATAAAATGTGTAAAAATATAACTATATATATACAAATAACAAAAACAATTAAATACCTCTCATATGCTCCGGCTCCTTCTTCCTCTTGACAACCTTATACATGTTGTCCCTTAACCGTCTAGTGCACGTCTCATTGTACCTTTGACGTACAATATACTCTATTCCGGCCGGCCAGTCAAATGTTTTCTACAATTTAAAAGGTAAGTATTAGTAAAATAAATTATTAATTAAAAACTATAATAATATAAGAAAATATAAACAAAAATAATATACCCTAAAATTATTGAACCACTCCTCTTTTTGTGCAGAGGTAGCCTTGGTCCAACAAGTAGGAGCAACTCCCGTCATCTTCTGCTTTGTACTCTGAGTACAACCGCGTACAACCTTTTGAGACGAAAACCTGAAAAATAAATTATGGAATAGTATGCATTTATGGTAAATAATAATGTAATATAATTATAAACTAATAAATTAAAGACATTGGTGGTTGTCTTACCAAAACCCCGCGGGATCAAGTATCATCTTCCCTTCCGGCGTGAACTGGATCGTCTCCGATGTCTGATCCGAGGACTCGTCATTGGTCGATTCCTCGACCACTACCGGACTCTGCTGATCAATAATCTCCATCTCCTCCTCGTCGACTGAAGAAGTACTACGGCGTCTGTTTGAACCGCCGCCACGTTGTCTACCTCGACCTCCTGCCATCTACAAGTACACAAATATTCAAATTGTTAGAAACGGTTAATAACATAAAAAACAAACATAAGCTGTTAATAACATAAAAAAACATCAAATAACATAAAAAACTTAATTAAAATATATATAAATATATCTTTACCCAATTAATCATTATCATCATCAAATTCGTCCTCATCATCATCACCAATTGATTCATTATCATTATCACTATCAACACCACCATCACCGTCAACTTGACCATCACCATCCTCGTTCTCTAAACCTTCACCCTCTTCATTTACATTCTTTGAAGTCTAGGAGCTAGAGGAAAGTAAGTTACGGGATTTTCGGGTATTGGTTTCTTACTCTTTTCACCTCTTTTTTTTTCATTCTTTCCCTTTTTACCTTTCAAGACGAATACTTCCCTCAATTGTCTTATATCTAGCCTTTTCACATTTACTACACTTGTCAAGTAAAGCATCATCCTTCCAAAAGAGCATACATCCATCGGGACATGCATCAATCTTGTAATGCGGAAGTTCTAGACCTTTCACTACTTTTTTGGTATTGTAGAATGATCGGGTCATGACATTATTATCGGGGATAACATCCTCAATCAAAGAAGCAATGCCATCAACACAAGTAAATGGCAAATTGTACTCACATTTCAAAGTTACTATCCTAGAGGCGGCTTCTAACAATGACATTTTGCTCCCTTCATATAATGGTTTTTCACTCGCCTTTAACATATCAAAAAAGGCTTTTGCTTGTGGGTGTGGTTCTTCTTCACTCATTGGTATATGATCATTATTGAAAATATTAGACTCAAATGCATCAACTACCATATCTCTATATGGGTTCTCATTTTGTGGGATTTGAGATTGTTCGGGAAGTGAAAAATATGATTCTCCATGAGAAATCCAATTGTAGTAGTTTGGACAAAACCCGTTTGTATAAAGATGTTCTTGAACCTCAATGTCATGTAGATATCTCATGTTTTTGCATTTAATACAAGGACACCTAAGTTTCTTTGCTACTAAATCATACTCGTCTTGTTGTCTAGCAAATTCAATAAACTCGGCAACCCCCTTTATAAATCTAGCGGTAGGACGTCTTTTCTTATCAAGTCTATCTTCGTACATCCATGTACGTTCCAACCTCTTCATTTTAATCTAAACATTAACCCACACAACAATAATTACAACAATATTGATTATCAATTATTACTAACTCTAGGAACATATCTATTATCAATAATAAACCAAACAATAATATTGTCAACATGGATACTAACTATACTAAAATTAACATATCACTAATTAAACTACTATCATTCTAATTAATAACATTATCAACATGGATACTAAACAACTATCAAACTAATACATACACACTTTAATTATAAAATCCTAACATTCTACTCCCTCCATCACAATTATTTATTTGCCTTTTGATTAAAACAACCAAAAAAAAATAATTTAAAGGGCAAACAAATGAATAAGACGGAGGGAATACTAACTTTCTACCATCAATAATACTCCCATTTATACTAATTTAGTCAATCAACAATCCTAACATCATCAAAAACACCAATACATTGTCAATTACAACCTCGATTAACATAATGTTAACAATTTCACAAAACCCCCAATTTATATAAACCCTAACCATCAACCTACACAAACCCTAACTAACTAACCATTAGAACTTTGTAAGCATCACAAATTATACATAAACATCATAATACTAATTAAAATCATAAAATAAACAAACAAACAAGCTAAGGAATTAGATTTAGGAGAGCAAAATCGCACCTAATTAAGGAAAAGTGACGGAAATAGAATAAGAGTCGGAGTTTGTTGGTGAGGACGGTGGTGATATCGGTGAAGCTAGTGTCGTAGTGGTGGTCGGAGAGGTGGTTAAGGGAATGGAGTAGTAGTGGTGGCGATTTTGTAGAGGGAATAGGGGTTTCGGGTGTTTTGAAGAAATTTGGGGAAGTAGAGAGTGGCGGATTAGTTTTGCGATTCTGGAATAATACACAAATTGGCGACTGAAAAGGTAGTCGCCAATTTGGCGACTGATTTCAGTCGCCAAATGGCTTATCAGTCGCCAATTTGGCGACTGAAATCAGTCGCCCGAGTTTTTTTAATTAAAATCTGAGGATTGTTTCAGTCGCCAAATTGGCGACTGATCTCAGTCGCCTTATTCTATTTTCAGTCGCTAAATTGGCGACTACTTGTATCAGTCGCCTTATAACAGTCGCCTGAAACAAGTTTTCTTGTAGTGAAACAAAGATTAACCCTCATTAAAACCCATTATCCCCCACTAACCCTAGATTAATCACTACTCACTACTTAACATGAGGAATATGAAAGAATAAGATATAAAACTAAGACAAGACATAATGATAAGAAAGAAACAAAACATGTAATGAAATGACAAGATTAACAAGTATATGAAAATGGATTAAGAAGATATACCAACTAATTAAGGCAAAAAATGAACAATAAAAGAGGAAATCTTGAATAAAGGAGAAGACTTTGTCACCAATCTTCAAGTACAAAACCAAGAAATCCAATTACATCACTTGATTTAAAACTAATTAAAGAGTAATTGAGGAAAGATTAAACTAATTAGGAGGACTAATCTAATCTAATCTAACTAATTTTTTGAGTCTAGGGTTTCGTGCCCTTTAATTACATGATAGGGTCTATTTATAGGTTTACAAAATGAAGGAAAGATGGGCTTCGAGAAGCTTCATGGACTGGCAAAGTCACGACCGTGAAATGGGTTTCACGGTCGTGAAACACGTCTCACGACCGTGAAACTCCAAGTCACGCTCGTGAAGGAATTGGCAGAGCAAGGTTAACTTTCACGAACAAGTCACGACTGTGAAATGCATTTCACGACCGTGACTGAGCTTTCACGACCGTGAAATGCATTTCACGACCGTGAGCTCAAAGGCACGACAATCCATCTTCTTGGAAAGGCATCTCACGACCGTGAAATGCCTTTCACGACTGTGAGATGCTCATTTCCCATCTTCCTTCGCTTGACTTTGTTGTTTCCTTCATGGTTTCGCTTGCCTTGACTCGGGAGGGCTGTAGCGCATCGAGTAGGGCCCCCAAGGGTATGTGGGGCCCCCAAGGTATGTCGTGGGTCCTCCGAATGATTCACCTTCTTCTTTGTTGATCAAAACTAGGTAGAAATCGCCTCAAATGACGGTTTACCTACAAAAACACGATAAAAGCGAGAAATATGCTAGAAGAAGGTAAAACACGTAGAAACGCTCTTAGGGAGCGTTAAAGGCAAGCAAAACGAGACAAAAAGGGGTGAAAATGTAGGGTGAAATGACACTATATCAAATCTCCCCAAACCAAACTCTTACTCGTCCCGAGTAAGGATGAACAATAGTCAAGACCCTTAATTAACTACGCTAAACCTAATCGATACAAGGCAATTAACGGGCCTTGCTCCGTCCCTTCAACTCGCAACAAGGTATCCATGAGGTAGGACACCTTCTTGCAAGGCAAGTGGGGTCTTGCCAAAACTTCGATGCATTCTAGGCAATAAAGCACACAAAACAAATGAGAATGCATCTACAAAAGCAAATGGCAACATGCCTCATCCATGCGCCGGGATTCATCTAAAATGGAAAAATCTCAAACATGCAAATTCCTATGTAATTACTAATTTAAAAAAGAACTAGGCCTAGAAAGATAGAAATAAATCACCTCTTTATTGTGTAAAATTAGTATATTCGTTCACGTTCACTAGAAAACTTTGTCAAGGGTGAAAAAGCGGGATGGAAAACGAGGGCCCCATGGTGTTAGAAGACACTGTAGGATCGGAATTCCGCCTCTCATCTAAGTGAAAGGAAGGGTCGTCCCCTCTTAGCCATGTAACGTAGGAGTAATCATCAGAAATGTAAGGAAACGAGATGTTTGAGTTCTTATTTGATTTCTTTTTCTTTTCTTTTTCTTTTTCTTTCTTTTTGTTTTTGATTTTTTTTGGTGCTTGATTTGGGTGCCTTTTGAGAGCAAGGTAGCCTAGCGAAAGGTGTGCGACGGAGACCAACAATAGGCAAATCCTCGCCGTAGCGACATCGAGAGCGACCCCATATGTATTGAGGGTACTCTAGAAGAGCCTAGAAGTCTACATATGCACTCCCTAAGCTAGGACTAAGGCAAAGATATGCAAAATTTCAAGCTTTTCTTTTCAATTGTGTTTGAACTCAATTTTTGGACTTGTGATGGAAAAAATTCCTTGTTGACAAATGTAGGGAACTGTGATGATTGGACAATTACATGGCCTCGAGAGTCACCTAGGAAAGCGTTCACCAAGGAATTTTCACACCATGGGGATGGTCAAGATGGTAAATGCAAGCCCTTGACTAGGCTCTAGGAAACGGTGCGAAAATTATACTAAAAATACACATTAAAAGGTGTTTCAAAATCTATTTTAATAGGCAAAGTGCTAAGCAAAAAGAGTATCTACAAGGGTCTATTCAAGCTTGTTCAATTTCCAAATTAGGCATTCCAAAAAGTTCTCATAAATGCAACTATATGTCATGATAAAAAATTAAGCAGCATATATACAAACTAATGCAAATGCTCTAGTGAACTACGTGACAATTTTTAGGATCATACCATGGCGGTCTTCTTAATCCCTTCTATAAGTTCTTGAGCGATGTGTAGCGGACCTATGTATGGAGGTTAGAAGAAAAAAAACAATGCAAATATATACAAAGTAAGATATAAACAAGCTAATTTTTAGGATTTTTCAAATTTTTCAAATTTTTTGGATTTTTGAATGATTTTAAATGCAAAATAAAACATGTTTTTGGATTTTTTTCAAAAATTAAAAACTATGAAAATAGTTTCCCATCCCCCACATAGGAACAAACATTGTCCTCAATGTATGAAATAGGATTATTGAAAGTAAAGAAATACATGTTTTTGGGTTTTTGAATGATTTTCTAAAAGGAAAAGAACATGTTTTTGGGTTTTTAAATGATTTTCTAAAAGGAAAAGAACATGTTTTTGGGTTTTTTTGATTTTTGATGAATATTCACAATATGAACAATATATACAAGAGGGTTAGTAATGCAAATGAACTAATTCTAAATGAAATGCATGAACTAAATAATATTCCTAAAGCTAAATGCAAAATGATATAATACAAAGTGCATGATCTAAGTAAATGCAAGCTAAACTATTTGCTAATCTAGAGTCTCGTCGTGGCGGTAAAGTGCATAAATGCAATGCCCCTCATAGGGGTACCTCCCACAAGAAAGTCCAGATAAAAAAAAAGTAAGTGTGCCAAATCGGAGTCTCGTCGTGGCGGTAAAGTGCATAAATGCAATGCCCCTCATGGGGGTACCTCCCACAAGAAAGTCCAGAGATGACACCTAAAAAAAATGCAACTAAGTGAGGTACAATCTTAACCTACCCAAACCATTCGAGGCATATCCTCTAAAACTCAAAGGAGAATTAAGATAAAAAGAACTAAGATGCAATGTAAAGGTAAGTGAAAGAGTATATACAAACGGTGGTTATGGTGAGAACTCCACCAAACTCAATCAAGTAGCCTATTTTGTTGGAATGATTCTTCATTGACATTGTCCATGCCACTTAATGCTCTTAATAATCGATCAAAGGCTTGGGCATAAGCTTCGAACAAGCACAAGTAAGGCTTTGTCCATTTCGATACAAAGTAGACCCACATCCAATCCAACTTGGCCACGAAACTAAGGCCCTTGTGGTGCTTAAAACCAATCAAGTCACAACCCTTGTCAATAAAAGGTAGAAAATACGACTCATGCTCTTTTGGGGGCTTAAAACTCCTCCTTTCACCTTCACAAGTTTCCATGACACACAAACCCTCTTCATGGGTTATAAAAGAAAAGTGAGGCAAAGTGTCTTCCTCATCGTCATTATAAACATCCCAAGTAGGGGGAGGAAGAGTAGTTGGCTCATAATTCGCTTCACATTCATCCTCACTAGAGATTGAGTCTTCAAAGAGGGAAAATTCATTCAAGTTCTCTATTACCGCATCCTCCCTTTCTCCATTATCATTTAACTCCTCTTCCTTTGAAAAAGCATCATCAAAAAGGGAGGTTTCACTTGAATCTTTTATTTCACCGCTCTCCATTGCCCCGGTATCATCAAACTCAATGGAAGAAAGGCTCTTTGTCACACAAGAAAGAGGAGATGAAGGAGTTAAAACACTTTCTACACAATTAAGCATATACTCATCATCATCGTCACTATCATCCTCTATCAAAACTCCTCCCCAAAGGGAAGCATAAGTCTTTCCCATATCATTTGTTGATGGTGTATGGCAACAAGCAAGGGGAAATGTCTCATTGTCATCTATCTTGCCATTTTCCTCTCGTTCTTCATCAAGCTCTTGGTCGACTTTCAATTGAGCTAATTTAGTAGCCAACATTCTCCCATGGGCTACAATTTCATTGAGAACCATGTCCCTTGCTTGGGCTTCTTCTTTCATTCGCTTAAGTTGAAGGATTAAACTTTGCTCATAAAGTTCATGGTTGTCAACTTGTTGTGGGAAGAAGGGTGGTTGATTTTGTGGGTGGTTGTAAGTAATTTGGAATTGTTGTTGTTGTGGAGGTTGGACACGGGGCATTTCATAAGGAGAGACGGGGTAGTAGCTTGGGCTTTCATCATATGAGATATAGGATGGGAATATGTTATCTTGCTCAACAAACCCTCTACACTCATGGGAGTCATAGCCAAAAGCATCACCTTGCCCATACTCTTCTTGTTGGAAGCTTTGTGTCATTATTGAAGATTATGCAAATAAAAGAAAACTACAAACAAAGACACTAAATAAAAGGGTTAGAAATAACCTTGAGAAACAAAGTTCCTCAAGGCAAACAAGCACAACTAGAAAAGTCTAGAAAGCAAATCAAATACATCGCACCGTCCCCGGCAACGGCGCCATTTTGACACGCGTCGTTTTGATGTGTCAAACGATATTTATAACAAGACTTAGCATGGTGGCAAGTCAAGGTCGGTCCACAGGGACGGTGGGTATTCGATATGCAAAGTCTAGACTAACAATGCTTAAGGGGTGTCACGATATAGAAGTGGATTTGAAACTAATCTAAGAACATTGAGTAAATGCAAATAAGTAGGAAAGTAAGACAAAACTAAGATAATCAAATAACAAGCAATAAAAGGAAAGTCTAGGATCGGTGGGTTCAAATGGGTAATTTGGGCTCTAGTGAGTCGGGTTCATAGTTAATGGGTAGTCAAACTTGGGCGCGGTGGATTGAGGCTCTCGATCTTACAATCCCTCCCATATACCGAACCAAGCTAGCTCTCGCGTACACAAGGTCGATATACCAACTATATGCAAATCCTAACATATTCCGAGGCTATTGATCTTACAGAAATGTATAATAAACATGAATCATGCAAGTTTGTCAAGCAAGCATTTCATCAAACATGTGGTATGCATAAGTTGGAAGAAAGACAATTAATCAACAAGTCAACCCAACAAACAAAGATTAACCCTCATTAAAACTCATTATCCCCCACTAACCCTAGATTAATCACTACTCACTACTTAACATGAGGAATATGAAAGAATAAGATATAAAACTAAGACAAGACATAATGATAAGAAAGAAACAAAACATGTAATGAAATGACAAGATTAACAAGTATATGAAAAGGGATTAAGAAGATATACCAACTAATTAAGGCAAAAGATGAACAATAAAAGAGGAAATCTTGAATAAAGGAGAAGACTTTGTCACCAATCTTCAAGTACAAAACCAAGAAATCCAATTACATCACTTGATTTAAAACTAATTAAAGAGTAATTGAGGAAAGATTAAACTAATTAGGAGGACTAATCTAATCTAATCTAACTAATTTTTTGAGTCTAGGGTTTCGTGCCCTTTAATTACATGAGAGGGTCTATTTATAGGTTTACAAAATGAAGGAAAGATGGGCTTCGAGAAGCTTCATGGACTGGCAAAGTCACGACCGTGAAATGGGTTTCACGGTCGTGAAACACGTCTCACGACCGTGAAACTCCAAGTCACGCTCGTGAAGGAATTGGCAGAGCAAGGTTAACTTTCACGAACAAGTCACGACTGTGAAATGCATTTCACGACCGTGACTGAGCTTTCACGACCGTGAAATGCATTTCACGACCGTGAGCTCAAAGGCACGACAATCCATCTTCTTGGAAAGGCATCTCACGACCGTGAAATGCCTTTCACGACCGTGAGATGCTCATTTCTCATCTTCCTTCGCTTGACTTTGTTGTTTCCTTCATGGTTTCGCTTGCCTTGACTCGGGAGGGCTTTAGCGCATCGAGTACGGCCCCAAAGGGTATGTGGGGCCCCCAAGGTATGCCGTGGGTCCTCCGAATGATTCACCTTCTTCTTTGTTGATCAAAACTAGGTAGAAATCGCCTCAAATGACGGTTTACCTACAAAAACACGATAAAAGCGAGAAATATGCTAGAAGAAGGTAAAACACGTAGAAACGCTCTTAGGCAGCGTTAAAGGCAAGCAAAACGAGACAAAAAGGGGTGAAAATGTAGGGTGAAATGACACTATATCAATGGGCCTCTTTTTTATCTTCATCTTAATGTGGCTAAGACTGAGGTCTTTTGTCCTATTGAAGATCCTCGGGGTCGGCTTCCCGGTATTTTCCCCCTTTCTATTGCTCGGCCCTTGCGTGGTGTCTCTGTTTTGGGTGGACCTGTCAGTACTTGTCATATTTTTGGCAGTGAGCTTGTGGCGAAGAGAGTGACTAAGACCATCGAGCTTATGGATTTAGTTGCTAGGATTAAGGACCCGCAATGTGAGTTGCTTCTGCTTAGAGCTTGTACGGGTATTTCTAAGCTCTACTTTACCCTCCGTACATGTTCGCCGAGAGTTTTTGGGTCTGTCCATCTTCATTTTGATGAAGCACTTCGTTCTAGCTTGGAACGCATTATCACCGCGTATGGGCCTGGTTTTGGGGATTGGCAGTGACACCTTGCCACTTTCCCTTTTCATCTTGGTGGGATCGGTGTTTATGCTGCCGGGGATGTTTTGCACTATGCTTTTTTGGCGTCCCGTTTGCAGTCTGCCGACTTGCAGGCTAAGCTACTACGACCTTCTGGTATTGTGGATGTTGGTCCTGCTTTTGATGATGCCTTGCGGGTTTTTTCGGAGACTACGGGTTCTACTTTTTTGCGTGATCCTAGTAAAATCGCTGCCCCTAAACTTCTGAAAAAATTGGCAGATATATATTTTGCGAGGATTGCTGCTACTGCAGAATCTTATTACTCTTTGACACCGAGTCAGCTTGCGTTGTGGAAGTCTAAGCTTGTGCCCACTCCTCTGATTGGTTGCGTGCAGTTCCTATCTCTGGGTTGGGTCAGACTATGAACGGGAGGACTTACTGTAGTGAGTTGGGACATCGTCTGGGTGTTCCTTTATTCGTGGTATTTAGGCCTTGTCCTCCTTGCTTTCGGGTTTTACTGATGATATTTATGGTGTTGGAGTAAGTGTTCTCAACAATAGTGCGATCACTTAATTAAATCTCATTAACAAGAATACAAAGAGATGATTAACATTATAGTCAGCTGGTCCACATTAATCGGTAATGATTGGCTAACTATAGTTTGACATTACTCTCGTATGACGGTGGTGATCAGTTGATCCCTTGAGGTCACACCTAAAGGACGATTCCCTAATCATGAAAGTTGATTAATTGTATAGCGATACAGATTAATTAATCCCTTAAATTGAACAAAGTTTAAGTTATAAGTGAGAATGATGTTTTATTGTAATATGATTAAATAAGATACATTTTAGTAATCTAATTGTTATATTACTAAGAATGCTTAATGTTTATGAAACATTTGAAATAAGCATAATTGGTTGATCATAATTACAATTAGTTGTAGATTATATTAAACAAATATGAGATGACTCATTTTATATATATGTGATTATAAATTATTACTTTAAATGTTAAGTTTAATTTACTTGTTATGAAATTGCATTTAAATTATAAATTATCACATATGTGACAAATAACAAAATTACAAAATAAAATGGACACCCATTTTAAAGGGGTGCACGGGTTTTGGGACTATTGTGGTAGGTTTAATGTATTGTTTTTTATTCTAATTAAGATTAAAACAACATAATTACATACCTAGACCTAGACATAAGCTACTTTCTTGTAAAGACAAAAAGTTGAAAGCACGCTCTACACTTTCCATGTGTGTGCCGATTTTGTGCATAAAATAAGAAGAAGTTTTCTTCTTATTTTACCACTAACTTGATCTCATTTTATAGACATTACTACTTCTCACTCTAAAAGGAAAACTTAAGAAGTTTTTCTCACAACTCATGTTCATAGATTACTAATAATATTACTAAGAGTAGTATTAGAGTTATTAGTAATATATTAAGGGGATCACAGATATTATACTAGTATGCTAATATTTGAGAGATTAAGGGATAGTCTTGGGCGCAACTTATTGGAGTGTTCCTACACTTGGAACTTGGAAGTTCATCCCTTATCTTTAAGCTCAAGAACAAGAGTAAGAAGTCTTATTCTTGTGTCCATTTCGTCCAAAACCAATGTGAGGAAACATGTTTTCTTCTTATCTTTGTTTTATATGATTTGCATGCACTAGATATTGAACAACTAATTAAAGAGTTAATTAGTTAATCATAAGAAGAGTCTTATAAGTAGGTATATGAACCTAACATATGGGGATCACGTTGTTTCTTGTACTGACACTGTAAGTGTTAAGCATCAGCATAACCTCGTCGGTGACACCTTATTCGACATTCGCTATAGGTCTGGAATTTCTACGCGTAGGGAGGTGGATATCGGTTTAGTTGACGGACATGGCGGCTCTCTTCGTTCTGCGGATTTGCTGCTCTATTCCTCGGACATAAGATGTGATGTGTGTGTGTTGATTTGACAGGGTCCTCTCCCTTGACACAGACTGAGATGGCTGATTTTGTGCCGGGACGAGTTGTCACTAATGCTGTTCAGCGCAAATGTGCTAAGTCTAGGGATTTGTGCGCTGCTGCTGGATATGGTTTCCTACCCTTCTCTTTCTCTTCGCTTGGGGAGCTGGGTTCGGATGTTGTTGACTTACTCAAGCGGATCCAAAAATTCTCGGCATCTCAGGATGCAGGGGCTCGGGTGGCCGCTTTTATTTTTACTAGACTTAGCTTTGTTGTAGCTAAGGGGGTAGGGGCCTAGATTGTCTCTCGGCTCCCCACCAACTTCATGTAAATTTTTCATTTTATTTTAATGAAAGCCGCGCGCAAATACAAATACTAATAGAGCGTTTAGAGAGAGGAGACGGAGTGCGATTGGCCAAGCCTTTCAGGCGCCTTCTGCCTTGCTCGGTCGTCCCACCCTTTGTTCACGCCGGTCAGCAAGGACGACCAAGCCGCTCTTCCAGCCGGTCAACAGGGAGGGCGATTGACGTGTGCTCCGTTTCAGGGAGGGTTTCTGTTTTAGGTTCTGTTGCGTTTAGGGTGTTGCTGTTACCGCCTGCCAGCCGTCGTCTCCGACCAATCTATCACGACCCCACCGACCAAGCCATCACGACCGCACGTTGCCGGCTGTGGTGAGGCTGTGTTGGTGGTTTGTTTCCGTGTTGTGTTGGTGGTGATTGGGTTTGTGCTGGGTTTTGTGTCGGCAGTAGTTTGCCATCAGCGGCTGTAGAGCGTCGTTCACCACCGCATCAGGCCGTCGGTTGTGTTGTCTTGCCGTGGCTGTTCTTTGTCAGGGCAATTTCTTGATCGCGTCAGCGTCGGTTGTTGGGTTGGTATTGGTTGCTTCTTGCCGGGGTTTACTGGTTGTGGCCGGTGATGGTCGTCGATGTGGTGGCTGGTTGTGGGCCATGTTGTGGTCGCTGTGATGGAGGTCGTCCTTTGGATTGCACGTGAACAGTGTCCATGCACATATTAGGGTTTCTCTTTTTTTTTCATTAGGTATTATTATTTTATTATTTTCTTTTCCTTTGTCATGCCAGCTGCTTTGGTTCGTTTTCATTTTCCTTTTTCGTCTTTTCATGAGTGCACGGATGGCCATGGTAAGGGCCTTACTAAGGCCGCCTGGCAAAAGCATTTTCAGGATCGACATTGTGCGGGGATTAGTTTGAAGCGTATGGCACTTTGGTTGTGTGGGGAGTGCTTTAAAACCCATACCTTTCGCTCTAGATGTCGACATAGCCGGGGTGATATTGTTGCGCCACCGGATTATGGTGATGGTATCGTTAACTTTATTATTCATGGTATCCCCAGACCTCCTGCTCTGTCTCCCTCGGTTCTTTCATCTGATGATGGGCTTGGGTTTGCTCAGTGGTCTATATCTTCTCTTGATCGTTTATTTTCTTTGGGTCTTCGCATCGTGAAATCTATTCCTCTTAAGTGTCGTCTTGGGTTTGCTCAGGTTTTGAAGGGGGTGTTGGATGATGTGGTTGACTCTCCTGGTGACCTCTCTTGCTGGGTTCGTTTGCTTGTGTTGCCTCTTTGTCTGCTTAAGAACGAAACCTTCGTTCTTAAGAGTGATCTTGAGTGTAGGACTGCTGTTAGGCGATAGCGTCATGAGGAGAGTATTATCAGGGCTATTCTTGCTTGGGCGGTGCCTGGAGGGGGTTTGCAGCTTTTGCAGGAGTGTTTGGCGGAGGTTCCTCCTTCGTTTTGTGTGGAGGAGGATCTGGATTTGAGTGAGCTAAACCTCCGCCAATGTCGGCGGAAAATTTGTGATGGTCACTATACTGCTGGTGTTATGGTGCTTTCTTCCTCTGGCGCCGCCCCTACACTGATGCCACTCTTGGTGCTTTGCGAGAGATGCATCATGTCACCTCATCTCCTTCATTGCCTCCTTTGCATGTGGATCATCAATCTCTTGTTGCCTCTTCGGCAGTGGTTTTAGATATGATTCGTGGTTTCCCGCGTGGCACTTCTTGTGGAAGGGATGAGCTTTGTGCCCAACACCTTTTGGACTGTTTGAGTGCTGCTGTCGTGGCTGTCTCTGATGATTTGATCACTTCTGTTACTAGGGTAGTTAATCTTTCCCTTGGTGAGTACATTGTCAGCGCTCCGCTTACGCCGCTTGTTAAACCGGGCGGGGGTGTTCGTCCTATCGTTGTTGGCACTGTCTGGAGACGTCTTGTCTCTAAGGTTGGTGCTTGTTTGGTTGGTCCTTATTTGTTTACTTATTTTGCTGGCCTTCAATTTGGGGTTGGGGTGTCCGGTGGAGGAGAGACTATCTTGCATGCCTTGAATCGGCTCATTGAGGCCCGTGGTGGTGATGTGGGATTGTCTATGTTGCTAGTTGATTTCCAGAATGCTTTCAACCTTGTTGATCGTGTGACTATGCTACAGGAAGTCCGCCGTCGTTGTCCGGTTCTTTCCCATTGGGTGGAGTTTTGTTACTCTATCCCTGCCCGTCTTTATTATGGGGAGCATTGTTTGTGGTCTTGTCAGGGTGTTCAGCAAGGTGATCCCTTAGGCCCTTTGCTTTTCGCTTTGGTTTTGCATCCCTTAATGTGCAAAATCCGAGACTCTTTTGATCTTACTATACAGGCCTGGTATTTGGATGATGGCACCATTGTTGGGGACATTTTGGAGATAGAGGCTGTTTTGGATTTGATTATGGTAAAGGATCTCGTTTTGGTCTCCATCTTAATGTGGCTAAGACTGAGGTCTTTTGGCCTATTGAGGATTCTCAGAGTCGGTTTTCCGGTGTTTTCCCCTACTCTTGCTCGGCCCCTGCGTGGTGTCTCTGTTTTGGGTGGACCTGTCAGTACTTGTCCAAATTTTGGCGGTGAGCTTATGGCGAGGAGAGTGACTAAGACCATTGAGCTTATGGACTTAGTCGCAAGGATTGAGGACCCGCAATGCAAGTTGCTTCTGCCTCGTGCTTGTACTGGTATTTCTAAGCTCTATTTTTCTCTTCGTATTTGCTCCCCTTGAGTCTGTCCATCCTCGCTTTGATGCAGCGCTTCGTTTTAGCTTGGAACGTATAGTCACCGCGTCTGGGCGTGGTTTTGGGGATTGGCAGTGGCGTCTTGCCACTTTCCCTTTTCAGTTAAGTGGGCTCGGTGTTTATGCTGCGGGGGGATGTTTTACATTATGTATTTCTGGCTTCCCGTTTGTAGTCTGCAGATTTGCAGGCTACGCTCCTCCAGCCTTCTGTTATTGTAGATGCTGGTCCTACTTTTGACGATGCATTGCAGGTGTTTTCGGCGGCCACAGGTTCTGATTTTTTACGTGATCTTAGTGAAATCGTTGCCCCTAAACTTATGAAGAAATTGGCAAATATATATTTCGCGACGGTTACTGCTTCTTCAGAATCCGTTTTCTCTTTGACATCGCGCCGGCTTGCATTGTGGAAGTCTCAGCAGGGTGCCCACTCCTCTGTTTGGTTGCATGCGGTTCCTATCTCTGGGTTGGGTCATATTATGAACAGGAGATTTTACCGTAGTGTGCTGGGCTATCGACTGGGTGTCCCGTTATTCACGGTATCTCGGCCTTGTCATACTTGCTCTCGGTTTTTGCTGATGATGTGTATAGGGACCACGCTGGTTCTTGTAAGGTAATGTGGGGGTTAAGCATCGACATAACCTCGTTCGTGACACCTTATTCGACATCTGCTATAGGTCTGGTATTTCTACGGGCAAGGAGGTTGATATCGGTTTGGTTGACGGGCATGGCGGATCTCTTCGTCCTGCGGATTTGCTACTTTATTCCAGGGACAAAGAGTGTGATGTGTGTGTTGATTTGACAGGGTCTTCCCCCTTGACTCAGAATGGGATGTCTGATTTTGTGCCGGGACGAGTTGTCGTTGATGCTGCTCAGCGGAAATGTGCTAAGTATGGAGATTTATGCGCGGCTGCTGGCTATGGTTTCCTAACCTTCTCTTCGCTTGGAGAGTTGGGCTCAGATGCTGTTGACTTGCTCAAGCGGATCTAGAGATTCTCGGTATCTCAGGATGTTGGGGCTCGGGTGGCCGCTTATATCTTAAATAGACTTAGTTTTTCTATAGCTAAGGGGGTGGGGGCCTAGATTGTCTCTCCGATCCCCACCAACTTCTTGTAAACTTTACATTTTATTTTAATGAAAGCTGCGCGCATCTTATAATAAAAAAAAATAATAATAATAATTGCGCGCAACTTTCATTAATATAAAATGAAAAGTTTACATGAAGTTGGTGGGGAGCCGAGAGACAATCCCACCCCCTTAGCTACAGCAAAGCTAAGTAGTAAAAAGAAAAGCAGCCACCCGAGCCCCAGCATCTTGAGATACCGAGAATTTCTGGATCCGCTTGAGCAAGTTAACAGCATCCGAGCCCAGATCCCCAAGCGAAGAGAAAGAGAAGGGTAGGAAACCATAACCAGCAGTTTCGCATAAATCCTCATACTTAGCAGATTTGCGCTGAGGGGCATCAACGACACCCCGTCCCGGCACAAAATCGAACATCTCAGTCTGAGTCAAGGGGGGAGATCCAGTCAAATCAACACACACATCACGCCCTCTGTCCCTGGAATAAAGTAGCAAATCCGCAGGACGAAGAGATCCGCCATGGTCGTCAACCAAACCAATATCAACCTCCTTACCCGTAGAAATACCAGACCTATAGCAGATGTCAAATAAGGTGTCACGGACAAAGTTATGCCGATGCTTAACCCCAACAGTACCAGTATAAGAAACAGCGTGGTCCCCATACACATCGTCAGAAAAAACCCGAGAGCAAGCATGACAAGGCCTAGATACCGTGAATAACGGAACACCCAGTCGATACCCCAGCACACTACGGTAAGTCCTCTTGTTCATAGTCTGACCCAACCCAGAGTTAGGAACCGCACGCAACCAATTAGAGGAGTGGGCACCCTGCTGAGACTTCCACAACGGAAGCTGACGCGGTGTTAAAGAGAAAACAAACTCTGAAGAAGCAGCAATCGTAGCGAAATATATATCTGCCAATTTCTTCATAAGTTTAGGGGCAACGATTTCACTAGGATCACGTAAAAAATCAGAACATGTAGTCTCCGAAAACACCCGCAAGGCATCGTCGAATGTAGGACCAACATCGACAATACCAGGAGCGTAACCTGCAAAACTGCAGACTGCAAACGGGAAGCCAGAAAAGCATTGTGTAAAACATCTCCTACAGCATAAACACCGAGTCCACCTAAATGAAAAGGGAAAGTGGCAAGACGCCACTGTCAATCCCCAAAACCAGGCCCAGACGCGGTTACAATACGTTCCAAGCTAGAACATAGAGCGGCATCAAAGCAAAGATGGACATACCCAAATACTTTCGGGGAGCAAGTACGAAGGGAAAAATAGAGCTTTGAAATACTAGTACAAGCACGAAGCAGAAGCAACTCGCATTGTGGGTCCTCAATCATCGCGACTAAGTCCATAAGCTCAATAGTCTTAGTCACTCTCCTCGCCACAAACTCACTGCCAAAAATAGGACAAGTACTGACAGGTACACCCAAAACAGAGACACCACGCAAGGGCCGAGCAATAGAAGGGGGGAAATCACAGGGAAGCCGACCCCGAGGATCTTCAATAGGCCAAAAGACCTCAGTCTTAGCCACATTAAGATGGAGACCAAAAAGAGGCTCCTCGGCCATAATCAAATCCAAAACTCTCTCCACCTCCAAAGTGTCCCCAACAATGGTGCCATCATCCAAATATCATGCCTGCATAGTAAGATCAAAGGAGTCCCGGATTTTGCACACTAGGGGATGCAAAACCAAAGCGAAAAGCAAAGGGCCTAAAGGGTCACCCTGTTGGACACCCTGACAAGACCACAAACAATGCTCCCCATAATAAAGACGGGCAGGGTTAGAGTAACAAAACTCCACCCAACGGGAAAGAACCGGACAACGACGACGGACTTCCTGTAGCATAGTCACACGATCAACAAGGTTTAAAGCATTTTGGAAATCAACCAGCAACATAGACAGCCCCACATCACCACCACTGACTTCAATGAGCCGATTCAAGGCATGCAAGATAGTCTCTCGTCCACCGGACACCCCGACCCCAAACTGAAGGCCAGCCAAATAAGCAGACAAAGAAGGACCAACCAGACAAGCACCAACCTTAGAGACAAGACGTCTCCAGACAGTTCCAACAGTGATAGGACGAACACCCCCGCCCGGTTTAACAAGCGGCGTGAGCGGAGCGCTGACAACGTACCCACCAAGAGCTATATGGCACCGACCCTCCAAAAAAAGATTAAACACCCTAGTAAAAGAAGCGATCAAATCATCAGAGACAGTCAAGCACCACTCAAACAGCCATAAGGTGTTGGGCACGAAGCCCATCCCTCCCGCAAGAAGTGTCACGCGGGAAACCACGAATCATATCCAATACCACAGCCGAAGAGGCAACAAGATAATGATGATGCACAGGCAAAGGAGGCAGCGAACGAGATGGGGCGACAGGATGCCAGAGGAAGAAAGCACCCTAATAGCAGCAGTATAATGACCATCACAAACCTTCCGCCGACACTGGCGGAGGTTAAGCTCACTCAAATCCATATCCTCTCCCACATGAAACGAAGGAGGAACATCAGCCAATCACTCCTGCAAAAGCTTCAAACCCCCTCCAGGCACCCCTCAAGCAAGAATAGCCCTGGTTATACTCTCCTCCTGACGTTGTCGGCTAACAGCACTCCTACACTCAAGATTACTCCTAAGAACGAAGGTCTTAAGCAGACAAATAGGCAACACAAGCAAACGAACCAAGCAAGAGAGGTCACCAGGACAGTCGGCCACATCATCCAAGACCCCCTTCAGAACCCGAGCAAACCCAAGACGACACTTAGGAGGAATAAATTTCACGGTGCGATGGCCCAAAGAAAATTCACGCTCAAGCGAAGATACAGACCATTGATCAAGCTCAACCCTATCATCAGATGAAAAACCGAGTGAGACGGAGCCGGAGGTCTAGGGATACCATGAATAATAAAGCTAACGATGTCATCACTACAATCTGGAGGCGCAACTATGTCACCCCGACCATGCCGACACCTAGAACGAAACGTATGGGTTTTAAAGCACTCCCCACACAACCAAAGCCCATAATAATCATGTTGAACTTAACTTAATTTAACTTAATTTAACTGAACTTAACTAAACTGATGTGAACTAAACTTCAACTTATAAGAACTGAAAGAACACGGCCTTGTTTTCCAAAACTCGAAATCAAAGCTTTATCTAAACAAAGCAGCTCAAAAACGAACCCTCCAAAGTTTCACATTTGTTAGTTTTCATTTAAGTATCTACGCATAATAGATTTAATAGGGGCTAATAGCTAAAACTACAAAATACTTCGTAACAAATATACTAGACAAGCCCTACATCGAGTGTGTTTAGCGCTAATATAGTTTTACGCATGCTTACCGTCACTACACATGTGTTTAGCTTAACTACATTAATATATCTAGTGGAGGAGATAGATCTGACTGTCTTGCTTGTGATGGTCACTAGCAAGAGACCTCTCACAACCCCTCCCACTTGGCCCTTTGTTTCACGTCACAAGCTTCTGACGGATTTTGTTTATCACAAATGAGAATTTGTGTAAAGTTATAGGCTAAGATATAAATTAAATATTATAAACACCACATATTAGTAATAGTCTTCCATCTCAATTATTTGTTTATTTTTAATTAAAATAATATTCACTAAGAATATAAAAGGTAAATAAATGACTGGAAAGAAGAAAGTATGATGCAATCCATAATAACTCTTGCAAAAACGATTAATTTCAATTTCTAAGGAACAATAGCCTCAATTAACCCATACTTCGCTACTTATGGGTCGTTTGGTTCGTTAAAAGAATTGAAATTCTAAGGAAATAACAATTCATACAATTTTGTGAATCACATGAAATGAAATGAAAAAAGCGTTTGGTTGGAAGGTGGGAAGTGAATTTCACAAGAATTCTCATTTATCCCACCATTATGGAGGAATTAGAGGTCCTATGTATCTTCAATTCATGGAAAATAGGATAAACAAACAATCCACCAAATTTGTAAATTCCATGAATTACAATTCCTGTGTTCTAACGTGGGTAACTAAACGACTCCTTAGTAGGCCAAATTGCTAATTAGTTGGTTTTAGTTGCTTCATCTAAGCCAGTAACTTGGGTTGGGGTAGTTCAGTATTTGATTATAATAGAATCTTGAAGAATAACAGGATTCTTCCTCATGCCTTCATGGAGGAGCTAATGGGGTACCCGTAACGCCGGCCTACATAAAGCCAACTCCATGATATACGCCTACAATAAAGTCTAATGAATTGCCGTTACTCGGGAAGATGCTTCCACAGGAATAACGACAAAAATCTCCTGAATTGAAGATCATTTTTGTACTATTAAACTCACCAGATGAACCAACCAAAAATAGAACATCCAACAACTAGATTCTATTGGGTTTTTTTTTTTGCCTTACAAATTTTAACTTTGAGTTTCTTGTTTCCTTCTGAATTTCAGGACCATTCTACTATTCTTATATTCTAAGAAGTATTCGGTAACTTATTGTATTAATTGATTAACAGTCTAAGTTTTTAATTGAGATCATTCTCCAACACTATCAGCGTCTTTAATGATTATGACCTTCAGGTCCCGCTTTAAATCTTGAGAGTCCCTAAATTCTTGCACGTGGAATTTTAGCGCAAGATATTGGGCTTGTGTATTATCCACACTTTATTCAAGCCCACGTGGTTTGCGTAGTGTACGGACTTTCGTTTGAGGGGTGTGTTAAGGTATAAGAACTAATTATTGGGATAAAGTAAGCGCAACATATCGTGAGCACTGAGCACAAGGTATGAAGGTATAGTGAGCATGTGTATTATCTATGCTAGCTTTAAGCCCACAGGCTTTACGTAACCTGCGTACTTTCGCTTGAGGGATGTGTTAAGGTTTAAGAAGCTTCAAATTTTTGGTTATCATAACATATAAAAAAGTGGCAAAACAATTTACTATTGAGCGGATCTAGCTAATCCCTTTAGCCTTCAACCAAAACTCTAGGGCCTTAAATTAAGGATCATGATAGCATCACTCAATAATCAAGCGGTTTTGTGAGTACGTAACATATGTGTACCCTAAGTTAAATAGGAATATTACACTCATAAGCAAATGCTAATGACGGCTTCAGCTAATTATATTGTTGGAAAAAACCTTCAAGAGTGAATTAAGTCATCATCAACCCAATGCTATTGACAGGTTCAACTAATTTGTTTTAGATTAGTTTTTTTTTTTACTTTTTTGAGGGAAATTTTGTGTTAGATTAGTTACCACATAAGATAAAAGTAAAGCCCAAAAGTAACCTTCTAGAGTCCTAGGTTGTTGGGCTACTACTTGCAGCTATTTCAAGAAACATGGACATACTAATGAGTAGATTAGAACGGCAATATCAGAGAGGAATCAGCAGTTGATATAGAAATATACAAGGATGACAGTTTAACTAATACATTAGCATGCACATTCAGAGAAACCGGAAGTGTATGATGTGGATGCACGGCTCAAAGGGTCAGTCGGGGAGCCGGGGAGCATGTAATAGCTGTGATGCAGAACATTGATCTGGATAAATTGACCTCTATGTACCGTTTTAATTGAGGTTTAATTAATTTAACGCATATAAGTGTCACATGTGAATGTCTTTGTGAGTGCTGATAAACAATTCTATATCACAGTTCATCAAGTATAAAAAACACAGAGCCAATTATGCATGAAGAGATTGAAGACCTTACCTGTGAGAAATTATAACTCTTCAGCTACAAATGCCAAAGAATGCGTGGAAGACAGGTCACTCCCAAACAGCTTCTGCGAATCCATATCACATTTCCAGCCAATAGATTGTTGCCGTTAGCTCGTTAGACTGGACTGTATAGTTCTCTAGATATAACACCAACAGAATATGATGAAATATGTTTAGTGCTGCTCAAATATGCAAATCTTTGACAGAGAGTTGAACGTTTCGCAGCCCTGCAACAAGCAAGACTGAGTTGAATGTCCGATAGAGTAGATAATATAACATAATAACGAATTTAAGGAGAAACGAATGGGATATCAACTGATTTTTATGATCTGGTGAGTAGCTAATATTTAACATGTTTTTTGTATGTGCAATCAGACACGAAAATCCAATTCAATAGATAGTTGCTTAATTAGACGATATGCAAAGCCGAATTTGAGAGGTGACAAGTTCAACAAACACCCAACTAAGACTATTTCCTGTTATAAGGCTCTAACACAGAATGACGAATCCGCGAAGGCAGAACACGAGCATATCAGCGAGCAATTTGTCAATTCAAGTACAGTCCACGCACAATGCAAGAATTATAAACATCAACGAGTAGTGTCGACTGCCAAGTACTAATTATTGGCAAATCCCATAAACGGCTAAATGCACAAGTACACAAAGTCATGCACCTCTTACAACAATGTACAAAATGCATTACGAAGTAGATGTCATAAGATATATTTTTTTTTCGACACTTGATGTCATACGACTTAAGGCACATAGTTACCGAGTAATTAAACCTAAGCATCAACGATACAAAACCACCAAATGGTTGAGTATTACCATAAGCCCAGAACTCGGTATTTTCAGGTAGGTGGCAAATAGAAAGACAAGTTGCCTCAATCACTCAAAGTGTGAAAACAACTAGAATTATAGTCACTGTAATCAGCCACACCGCAAAACAAAATACCATAATCCATTTTTTCTCTGAAATCAGCTCATTAACAAGTTCCTTTTCATCAGGCAAAGCACAAAATTCTTTCACAAAAAACCTCAATTAGTAAATCCACGAGGTTTCTCGAACTATGGGAAACCCCCTTACTCCTTAGAGATCTAAACATCAATTCTTGCTTGCGCCAGGCCGCTTTTGCGTGTACATTGCCGTTTGATACGACTTTGCCACAATCATGACCAAATATCTCTGAGTCATCATTGACAAATTGTAATCTAAGACGATGCTAAAGAATCTGACCGTGTTCAGGACTCTTCTTAGTTATTAAGCACTCAAAACTTTATACAAGAAATTTGTTCATGTAAACAAGCAGCAATACGTCGAAACCTAATATAATTCGTGATACAACGGCTCGAGTCTAGGAGAATAGATAATTTGAACGATGTTAAACAAAAGCGCTTAACAACAATCGCGATAGTGAATATACATACATAAATTTGATCGCTAACATTAATAAGAACAGAATCAAGTGCATCAACATACGACAAACACTTAACACTAGGAACAGTAAAATTGCACGAAACTAAACAACCGAACTCAAAATAGAAACTAGATTTTGAATTCACAGCATAATCAAAATCGAAAGTCCGAATACTTCAGTAAATCAAAAGAAGTTACGAAAATTACGTCGATTGATTGATTGATTCTCCGTTGTGACCGACGCTGAAAAATTGAAGGATTCAGTTACGGAATAACGTAACACGTCTTCGGAAACCGGTGAGAATACGGAATTCAAGTTCTTTCTGTGCGATCTGAATACAAAATTGTGGTGATAAATTAAGAAAGATACATAAGATAAAATTGATAGAAATTACAAAATTAGGGTTAAAAATTACGTTTATTGCCGGAACTTGTCTTGACGATTTCGACGAAGAAATATCTTTGATCGGCGATGCGAGAGTTGAAGTCGGTCTTGTTCCTTCTCTGCGGTGTCTCTAATTGTAGCGGGAAAAATTGGGAATTTTTGAAAGAAATGGTAATGGTGAATAGAAAGATGAAACACAAATATGACCGTTGTTTGTTTATGGACTGGGTTTGGTAAGGATTTATGATACTGCGATGTGAGGATTTGGGCGATGATGTTTATGTGGGTTTTTCGATGGTCGTTGGTATTAACATTTTTAAAGCCCAATAATGTTGGTCGAAGTCCAAATTTTACGGTCTGAGTTTAATTGTTGAGAATTGTCGATAATAATTTTTAACTTTTTAAAGTGTTTCTTGCCAAAAAAAAATTGGTAAATTGGCCAAACACTAAATTTTACAAAAATTAAAAAGAACTTCTTAAAAGTTATAGTGTGTGTTTGGCCTAACATTTTAAAGTGTTTTTGGACTTAAAAGCATTTTTTGGCCAAACACATCAATCAATATTACAAAAGCGCAAACTAAATTCTCAAAAACTCAAAATTTTCCTTTTTACCCATACAAATTTGGTGCTTCTAGTTTGTAAAAACTACTCGTACTTTTTAAAAATTAAGGTAAAAAACTCATTTTTAGCAAGTTACACTAAACATGTTCATACACTCGCCATTTTGCTCTTAAAAATAGAAATATCATTTTGGTACTTCTAATTTTAAAAAGCACTTTTATAAAACTAAGCTTGAGAAACAAAAACTCTTTTTTAATAAATTAGGCCAAATATGCTCCTTATTAATAATAGTGTTTTTTATAAATATACTCCCTTCGTCTCAATCATTTGTTTGCCTTTGATTAAAATACTACTCACAAAGAATATTAAATACCAACAAATGAATGAAACGGAGGGAGTAATAACCTATTCTGTTCAGATGTGTACAAATTATCACATGTTATATGTTACCAAAAAAACACATGTTATATTTATCTCTACAGATAACTCCCGACTTTTCAAGTTAAATCTCACTATCCATGCATTTTTTACATTTTATTGACGATTTATGATGTATATCGTTTCGATTATATTATAACGACTTATAATTATATGATACCAAAAATACCCTACTATAATTTATTAACCTCTTTCCCACATTAACCATGCAACCATCACCCCACCCACATCTCCGCCAATTCAGCCATAAACCACCACCCTCGTCTCCTTCCCATAACCTCAACCACTACTATCAAACTCTACCGAGCACCATAAACATCGCAAACTCACTCTCAAACATCGTGCCCCGCCCCAAACCACAAACCCACGACTATCAATCATAACCCCCCTACAAATTTTGTAGAGAAACAAACAAAATTTACGAACCTTTTTTTCAGGTGCCAAAATGGGGAGAGAAATTTTCCTCTAAATATTTTTTTAGCTAAATCTAAATCCTTCCACCACCACCACCTTACTGTCCAAAAAAAGGATATTGCCTCCCCTCCAAATCTCTCCCTCCATTCCCCTTGTAAGTCTACTAATCCAAACCATGTCAACGCGTATCCGATCCAAACTTAAGTTTTGGATCAGATATCCAAAAAAATGGATCGGATTTGGATCAATTTGGATAATCGGATTTTTTGCTCAGCCCTAACTCGAACCATACACCCACACCCAAAAAAAAAAATAGATGAAAACCTTCATAAAGAGCTAATATTCATGGAAATTAACCTAAGTAAATTGCTATACAACGCAATTGTATGAATATATTTAGTTTAATTATAAGTCTAAACCTAAAATTAATAGCAAAGTTACTACTAGCTATAAGAGTAATAATTATTGCACTTTCAAAATTTTATTTTGACAACCTGATAATTTATATTGATCACTTACATCTCTAAATAGGTCAGTAACATGGAAGATATAAGTTTTATATACAAGTATACCCGTATTTTGGCACTTTACTTATAAAACTCATCTTATCATAAAAAAAATAGTTCAGAGGAGTACCTATTTGAGGAAAACATGTTGTATTTAAGACCGTCTTATATTAACACAAACCCATTAAGAATATTGTCTTAATTTGATTAGTTCAACACTGTTTCGAATAGTTTAGTTCGATTAGTAATTCACTAATTCAATTACGAATTCGTTGTTTCAATTAACTTGATAGTAATCCGATCTCAAGGGTTAGTTTTCATTACTCATTTAATTCAATTAGTAATTCGTTATTTCTGTTATGTCGTCAGCCATTCGAATTTAGTTGCAGTTTCAATATGTCAATTAGTTTAACTGAAGTGTTTGGATCGTGAGGGATGATTTAGGTAGTTCATTAAAATTGTCGACAAACCGATTTAAAGTAATTAGCCGACGACGAATAAAATTGGGCTATCAAGGTGGTTATTTATAGCCCAAAGGTTTGGACTTGATACTACCAATAAGAAGGTCCAATCCTCTATCAATAAACCCTATAAACCCTAGATCCTCCGATTTATATATAAAGAGTATAAGGTGTCCGTAATTTTCTAACTCTATCCTCGTCTCCTCATCGATGAGTATTAAATCTACTTCTCTCTCTTCTTATTTGTTTTTCATTCTGTATTTTTTGTGTATTTCTTATATAAAATCGAATTTTGCTGATTTTTTTTATTGAATTTTAATGAGGTTCCTGTGATGCTTTAATCTTTGAGACCTGAGATTTGTCAATCTTTGATGACAAACTTACAAGCATGTTTTTCTGAGGATACCCTTTTACTAATCTTTATTAATATTAATATTTCTTGATTTTTAATTAATTTCAATTATTAATTTATTTATTTTTATAGTTTTTTAATTAATTGAAAAGATGAATATGCACTGGGCTCTGATTTTTGATGGATATTTGCTAGCCTAGAAAGCTATTTCTGATCTTTATTTCACTTTATTTATTACAGTAAATTTATTTATAATCATTTTAATTTTTTTTTTGTTAATTACTCCGTATTTGTGTATGGATGGTCCAGTGATGGTTGAATCATCAGAACTGATTATCTAATTGATGACATTTTATTATTTATCATTCGCTGAGGATCTTCCATTCCTGTGTTTTCTAATTTTGTTTTAATAATAATTGTTTATAAACTAAAATAGTGAATTCTCTGTGATGATCAACATATGATGACGAGTCCGATTATCCATTCAATAAAATTGTGACGACAAAACGAGGCATTTGTCTGAGAGAATTCACTTCATTTTATAGTCTGTTTCTGTTTGATTTTATATTTTATTTTATATTTTGTGATAACAACGTTTTGAACTTTTTATCAATGTTATTGAATACCAATTGATAAAGAATGGGTTTGTAAATTCCATTTTACATGTAAGTGTTTTAATATGTACGCCGTAAATTTTTTGGGAGAGTATTTTAAATGATTGAGATAAATGGAGTATATAATACCCCCTAAATGGACTTGTTGCATACACATAAACACATTAGCCAATACTGCAAAAATTGACCGGAATTATTTATCGAAACCTTTTGTTTATCTTACTATGAACAATTGATAAATATTAATGAGGGCGGAAATTGATGAATATTAATGTGTGCAAAAACTCATGTACAACGGAAACATAATGCGGAAATTGATAAATATTAATGCGTGCAAAAACTCATGTACAAGGGAGACATGCAGAAATTGATGAAATTGATAAATATTAATACGTACAAAAACTCATTTACAAAGACGGATTGACCATCAGAAATGAGAATTTGTGATAAGGTTTTAACCGATTATGATAAGGCTGAAGAGAAGGTACAAAGAACAGGTAGATAGCAATTCTCTCCGATTTAGTTTTCAGCTAAATTATTTCACCAGTATATCAATACAGTAGGTCTCCAACTACCGCATTACTCTTCTTTGTATAGTGCTGCATAGGGATGATTGTGCATGATTTCAACTGCTGTTTCATTAGTCAAGTGCTCCTCTAAATCATCAGAAGCAAAAATCTGGAAAAAAATCATTCAGCTGTAGGATTTGTGACATAATAGATGGATTTGCAGTCGTAATTGACCGTATTCATATCGGCGATATCATTGAAATAATGTCAATTATCCTAACTTAAAATCCCAGTTCTTCTGAAGATGGTAACTGGGTATGAAGAGCAGCACTGCGCGGCCTAAGCATCATCCAGGAAAGCAGTCAGCCACAGGGTAGCAAATACAATCCAACCGCAAGTGTAGCTTAACGAAAGGGTGAATTTCACCATTCACCATTTCGTAAAACACACGAGAATTCTTCTCTTTCCAGTATCTACACACCAAAACACCGTAAGAAAAACACAATTTCATAACAAATTCTCGTCTTTAACTTCGACAAAATCTTACAAAGTAGATATATTCTTAAAATCGGCTATACCTTTTGAGCACAATCAATTCTCGTATCGAATACTCTCCCCGGACCATTAGGTAGAACACCTTATGCACTCCGAATGATCTAGTGCCAAATGTTGCAAACAGGTCTTACATAGGCGTAAGATTTCAATCGTATACACTTATACTCTCTACGTTTCATGATTATATGTCAACTTTAACTCCATAATATTTCTATTCAATGTCAATCGCGGAATCTAAACCCGACATTATCCATCTAAAGGTAAATACTTTTTCAAGTGGTTTTAGTCAAATTGCAATTTGAAGGGGGATCAGACGTACACTATCTTTACAATGAGCATATTTTGAGAGACAAAAACATAAATGAAAATCTTTACAATGAGCGACATGTAAATATACTTCCTCCATTCAACTCCACTCTACCATCTTACCACTTTAATCCATTCATTTCCACTCTACCACTTTCTAAATAAAGAAAAGAAAATGACCATTTACTCCTTATAACACTAATATATTTACACCATTTGCCATTAATGGCCCACCACTTAATCAACACAAAAAAAACTCCCTAATCAGCTTTCTGGCCCAATTAATGTTGTAACCCTTCCCTCTGGCCCAATTAGTAAACTAACCCTTCCCTCCAAAAATCCCAACCCAATATACACCCCCCAAACCCATTTAAAAAACCCTAACACTACCACTCTCTACAATTATCAAACCCTACTCTCCCTCTCTCTAGAACACGCCTCCATCTCCCTCATCAGAAAACCCTATCTCCCTCACTCTAAAACCGCCTCCATCACCCATCTCCCTCATACCAGAAACCCTATATCTCCCTCTAAAATCGCCTCCATCTTTTCCCTTACAACAGAAACCCTAGATCTCCCTCTCTCTAAAACCGCCTTCTTCATCAACACACCATAATACCTCTCTGTAACTCCGCCTCCACCATAAAACTTCATGAATCCTCCACATAAAAACTGTACACGATTCCCTAGATCTTGATGATGAAGGTAAATGGTTTTCTGAAAAAGTTGAAAGAAAGACGTAAATAAGAGATTGAGAAACGTGTTCCTGGATATTCAAACTATTGTATTTTTAGGTGGAAAATATTAATGTAATCAAATTTCTTAATGACCTCTTTTTCTATGCTAATAAAGCAGATTTGTTTCTCCCAATTGTACTTTTATTAGTTTTTTATTTTCTTCTTAAAACTTGTGCAAAACATAAGATGGTAGAGTGGAGTTGAATGGAGGAAGTATTAAACATTAAGAATGCAGTATAATGATGTTTTGTGTTGTGGTCTAAACAATGTCTACAGGTTTACAATCACAAATTCTTTTGTGACGGACATATTCGTCGCAAGTTTACGACAAGTCAAATATTATCCACTTAAGTAGAAAAAGACAAACTATTTGGGATTTCTTATGCATTGTCTTATAACACAAGTGAGAGAAATTGACCTATTAAAAGTTTGGGAGGAATATATCCGTCGCAAGGAAGATGTTAGGCTGCAAACTCATATCAAACATTGATAGAATAAATGTGAAATAAGTGTTGACAAATATAATAGTATGACTCCTTTTGGAGAGTAGTCCAAGAGTAAACTCATGAGGCCTTGACCCAAAACAGATAATATAGGACACATGTGCAACAAAGATTCAACAAAAGGTATCAACGCTTCCGCACAACAGAAGATTTACTGGTTTACCATATAAATGCATAAATTATACTTCTACGGAGTAAATGTCTCACACTCTTTCTATATGAAAATTTGCTAGTATCTTAACCATGAGAGGGACGTACAATCTATAGATTACAATTGTGTACGTCTATAGATTACAATTGTCTTTAAACTAAGAGAAGTTGGTGAACAAATAGTGGACGTCTTAATCTTCATTCGTCTCTTTTTGGTATGTCACAAGACTCACAACTCACAATAGTGGATATATACCAAACATTATAACAAAGTTTGTCGACTACTCGCAATATGTGCATTCTTCTACCATTGACGCAAACGTCAATATTGTTAAGTTCATTCTTCCCAACATGTACTCTAGACTTTCGGAGTTTCTTAACTTGTTACATTAGCATTAATGTAAAATCACGTTTATAGTGTCAGACTGCCTTACGGTGTAGTAAAATAGTTCATTTTTATAAAAAAATCACTCTATTATTAATAGTAATAAATAAATAATTTTTCTAGAAAATGACCGCGAAACTGTCTTATTCTAAAATTTGTACTATTGAATATTCTGTACAAATATTACATTAGTGTCTAGTACATCGTTATTTATATATTGTTGTTTTATCTAATATAGAGAGTATAAGCTAGAATTCTCTTCGTATACATATATGTTGAACTGTCGAAGATAAAGGTGTGGTTGCAATACTTATACAATTAGGATGTTGGTCATCTAAAATCCGGTAAACAAAAACTTGAAGCTAGAGATTAACCAATTAGAGTCGTCAAACTCTAGTCGGGCATGGACACGAAATTGACTTTTGACTTTTGACAAGTCGACTTGACTTCACATACTTTTTTATTTTCCTCTGCTGGGAAGAGATCCTCAACCCGGCATTGGGTAGCACTTCTTAGTTCTTATCCTTAATCCCCAAACAGACGTACTATCGATTTCTACTATTCGATTTTTTAAAATGACGCCTTAACAAAGATATTAAACTACAAAACAGAGTCGGTTACCCCAAAATTTCATTTCTAACTCCACCCAAACTACAACACGTAGGAATATATAGTGGTACTAAGAACCACAACATTCTAGGCAAGTCAAAAGAAATGCCAAGCTTGAAGATGAAGCAACCTATTGATTGAAGATCAATACTTGTTAAACTAAGTATTAGTAGATTAAATCAAGATTCCTAACATAAGATTATTTACTATTTTGACCTGAGATTTGAGGAACATCTAATAAGATTGGATTTGTCTTAGACTCCTTTTTCACCATCATCCTCAACCCTGCAAAAATACCCTTTACTTTCTTCACTAATCCCATCTTTTCCTTTCTCTTTTCGACTTCCTCTTTCGCTTTATTCCCCTTATTCCTAACCCGCTTCACGAATTTGTAGCGAATCAAAGCCCCATTTCTCGCAAACGCATCAACCAAATCCCCAAACAACTTCTC
>JAIUZE010025607.1:0-25641 GCA_022085475.1 Heliosperma pusillum | reverse complement strand
TGAGTGAAACCCTTTGCCACTAGTCGTGCCTTGTAGGTATCTGGTTGTCCTTCTACAGAATGCTTTATTTTGTAAAGCCATTTGCACTGAAGAGGCCGAACCTTATCAAGCAAATCAACCAGATCCCAAACGTCATTCTCATACATAGAGTCCATCTCGGATTTCATGGCTTCAAGCCATAGCTTAGAGTCGGAACAGGTCATGGCACCTTTATAGGTAGCGGGTTCGTTACTCTCTAGGAGTAAAACATTATCTCTCCCATTCTCCTCGACCATACCAATGTATCTGTCTGGAGGAATGGAGACTCTACCCGACCTCCTAGGTTCCATAGGGATGTTAACCGTAGCAGAAGTTGAAGGAACCTCTCCCTCCATTGGTTGCTCGGTTGTTGGTTCTTGAATCTCCGACAGATCGAAGGTTCCATTACTTGTCCTATTCTCGAGAAATTCTTTCTCTAAGAACGTCGCACTAGCCGCAAGAAAAACTCGATGTTCGGTAGGCGAGTAAAAGTAATGACCAAACATCCCTTTTGGATAACCAATAAAGTATGTCTTGACCGATCGTGGGCCGAGCTTATCGTCAGGTCTCCACTTGACATAAGCCTCGCAGCCCCATACCCGAATAAAGGACAAGTTAGGGACCGTTCCCTTCCATAATTCATATGGAGTCTTGTCTACAGCTTTAGACGGACTTCGGTTAAGTATTAAAGCATCTGACAAAAGAGCATAACCCCACAATGAGTCAGGTACAACCGTGTGACTCATCATGGATCGAACCATATCAAGTAATGTTCGATTTCTCCGTTCGGACACACCATTCAATTGTGGTGTTCCATGTGGAGTTATTGTACACCCTCAAATTTGCGGAAAGAAAAAAATAATTTAACTAAATAAAAGATGAGAATACATAACAAAGGTGTCATAAATAAAAAGGTTCATAACAAAAAGGAAATAATATTATACAAAAGAAATATCCAAAACTGGAGACATATCTCCCGTATAAATACGGAAATAAAAGAGTGTATAATAATATATAATCCTAAAGAACCGAATATAGGTCCAAGGTAAATACTTCGCTCGCTAGCTCGTCAATGTACCCAAGTATGCATCACGAACCTGCCAACCGCATTAAATATAAACACGGAAGCCACAGTCAGTGGAGAGTAACTCCGAGTTCTCCCAGCCACGAAATGTCGAGTTTAATAAAACATGAATAACATAAAAGCAATGTATATGGAAAATACAAAACCTTAACATATACGATATGCTTATCCTGTTATGAAACAAATAACTAACATATAACCTAGCATATGAAGGCTAAGCTACTCATGCAAACTATCATGTGAATCAGTTAACAACCGGTATCCAACTCTATCAACCTTACCGCCTTGCAATCTCAACCTTCTAAGATTCATAGAATCACAACATGAAAGACCATACGTCCTACAAACAGGCATAAGTTCCTAGTACCGGTCATGAAACTTCTGTAACTCGAGTCTATACCACGAGGTAGGATATACTATATATTTTAGGCTCAGTGGTTACCCTAATAACATGGCCCAAATACAAAGCACACATCTAGGCTCAGCGGTTACCCTAATAACATGGCCCAGATCCAAAGCACATATCTTAGCTCAGAGGTTACCCTAATAACATGGCCAAGATACCACTCTACCCTAAACCTAGACTGCGCAGACCTAGAGAAATGCGAAGATCCATCGCATCCAAGACCCATGATACAATCACATGAGTACCCCTAAGGAGATCCACCAAAGGGTTGGCTAGTACTAAAGCTGGCTCCATTCCCAAAGTGGAAGCAATAAGGCAGCCATGCCCCGACTTGGAGATCCACCAAGCCGGAACACAAAAGCTATCAAGCAGTGAACATATACTCGTTAAAGATAGTAAGGCCTATCAATGTCATGGTCCAAGATACTCATTTAGAATTAGAATGGTCAAGACGCCATATACTCATAATTCTCTATGGGTACTTAGTCAACACGACACATATCATACAATCAAACAGTCACGGAAAACTTCCTATCATGTGACTAATTTCATATAAATCATATTCAAATATCATATCGCCTCATATCTACTAAGGCTCATTCATTCATTCATTAAATAAAACCTTACCTGAAGACAAATCCCCGACCCGAGTCCCGCGACGGGTCATCAGTCAAAACGGGGCTGACTAGATCTTAGTTTGACCAAACCCGTTTGGTCAAACCGGCTAGAAACAGAGTCTTAGCCATCGAGGCTTGAACATAAGAATATCACATTCATTTCATGTTATTTCATTCTATTTCTAACATGTGAATTATTAATTCTTACCAAAAACCCGCTTGACTTAAAGGACATCAAATTAAACTACAACCTCGTATTATAATTTCTAACATGTGAGAAATAATAATATTATGAAAACTTTTAATTAAATAATTTACTTATTAAAATTTCCCACTTGCTAAATATTACAAAACGCGATAAAATAACAATACTCAAAAACCGTCACCAGTCCAAGGGACCCACGGTTCATTTTGGACCGGTTTTGGTCATCATTTCTAAAAAACCGTTTCTTAATATTTCCCGCATGCATAACATATTTAAAACCCGTCAAAACAACAACAAAACAATCAAACATCGACACAAAGCAATTGACCCATACACGGACCAATCCAGACCGGGTCTGAACCGGCCTGGACCGGCCTGAACTGGGCTGAACCGCCTGGTTTGGGTCCGGTTTCCAGCCCCCCCTAAACAGCCCCATACACGGTTCTACCAACAACCAACACCAAAATATTGCCAACATGTATTAATTAACAAACAACCATTTTAACAACCATCCATACAAAAATCATGATTATGAACATCATCCAAATTTATCAAGAACACTAAAACATGTCATAAATTCATACCACATAATAATCATAACCACCTATCATGTTACTACTTAAAAACCGTAAATCATAAACAACAACTAAAGTATGTAACATTAATTCGTCGAGTAACTCGGAATCGTTACCTTAGCTAGCACAAAATCAAGTAGCACCAAAATATAAGAACTAAGAAATAAGAAACCCGTCTTCTAGTCTTCTCCTAAAATATACGAGTCACCAAACTCGTCTTCAAAATCTTCCCCTATAAGAAATGACAAGAATAACTTTATTAGAATTAAAACTTGATTTTCCATAATTATAGTGTTGAAAACGATTTTGTCGGAATTGAAAATAAACCGTACTTGAAGATGGAGAGCGAAGAGGAGGTTCTAGAAATATAAGTTAGGACGGATTTGAATAAGAAAAGAAGGTTTTATGATGATTTTGCTCAAGAACGACGAAGAACGACGAAGAACGATGAAGAACGATAAAGAACGATTAAAGAAAGTGATAATTAGATCTTAGGTTGATTTATTGTAAAATGAAAAGGTTGTTAGTGAGTAAGTGGAGAATGGGCCGTGTAGTTATAGAAGAAATATGGAGTCGGGTTTTGAAATTGTTGTTACGGAATTGACTCGGGATTTATAATTATATTACGGTAATTGATTAAATATAATTAGATATTAAGTTAATTAAACCAAATATCTAGATATTATGTTATTGTAATGAAAAGAAATAAAATATCAAGGCCTAAGAGAGGAGAAAGGAGCCGTGTGGTTTGAGATGAATCGGGTCTGTTTTTCAAGCGATTTGCGTAATTTACGTTGACGGATCGATAAAGTAACAAATATCTTAGATATTTGTATTAGTTTAATCGAAAGAATGAAAATATCTAAAGTGAGTGGAAAAAGATGACATGGGGCGTGTGACTCATGCCAAAGTCGAGTTTCGGGTTTGTTTCGGGATTTAAGTTGACTCGGGAATAGTTAAATGACGTTCGGGATTAAACCGTAAAAGTTATTCTTTAATCCCGAATAAATTCAAAATAATTATATTAAATTATCATAAATTCAAATAAATCTTAATAAAAATAAATTAGAATGTAAGTAGGTTTACTTTTGTAATTTTTGAAATGTAATTTTAAGAAGACTAGAGACGGAGATCGGATGCTCACTCCCGCTACATGGACCAAGATGGAACATCAAGTCAAGCCTCTCGGGTCCATAAGGATGGATTGCAAACTTGTATTTACTGTTCATTTTGGTAGATAGGCCACACTAGGACCGTTGTAATAGTTTACGTATTTTCTCGCTTTTATTTTGCACTGAAATTATTCAGAAAGACAACTAAAACAATGACAATTTGATTGAGGTTCAGACACTTTGCAATTACTCTGTTTCTGTTTGGACTGATTGAGAAAGAACTAGGATAGGACCTTAACCAAAGCACAAAGCCAATGATTGAGGGTTGAACTTTGATCCCAGCACACAGCTAAGGACCCAAGCTCACTTCCAAGCATAAAGCAAAGGAAGTTGTCTCAAGCACACAGCCAAGAGATGCAACAGAAACAAGGTTTCAGTTTTATGTTTTACTTCAAATCTGGTTTGCATTTCATTAGGTAAAGGCCTTATATAGGCAACAAGATACAACTCAGACGTTATTACATCCTAGGGCCACAAAGGGTTACAACATGAAACAAAATAACAGCTACAAACTTGCAGGAACACTGACATAAAGTAGATAAAGCAGAAAAGTAATTCTAATAGGACAATCTGCCTTAATGGGTTTGTTGGGGTTGAAACTGGTGGAGGGGTGGACTTCTGAGCTTGATTCTTGAGCTCAACTGAAGTGGGATGGATGCCAAAGGTCCTTCTAAAAGGCCCTCGAGTTTGTTTGATCATAAAAGGAAAGTTTGATAGTGACATGTTAACTACTGCAAAAGGCTGAAATCTGGACAGTCTGAAGTTGTCCCTAAGCTAACTCTTTGTGTGTTTGTTTCTTGAGAGGGAAGTCCTGGGGAAAGTTGTAGGGGACCTTCCCAAGACATAGGTTTGGGGGTTGGTTAGGCTTGTTTGATTGTGTGGGGCCCCATGGACCTTGTTTAGAAAGGCTGTCATAGGCTGTTTTTGGCTGGGGGCTATTTTTGCTGTGTTGGGTTTGTTGGGCTGTTGGCTGAGCTTTGTTGTGGCTTAGTCTTGGGAAGTGGATGGTTAGGCTTTGTTCTGGTTGTGGTGGTGTTGGCTTAGCAGGCTTGAAGTGGTTGTGGCTTGGACTGAATAGAACATTGTCATAGCTGGTCATGGTGTTGTCTGAATGGATGTTGTTGTTTTGATGTTGAGTCTTGTCTTGAGTTTGTGTCTTGTCTTGAGCTCGTGTCATGGCTCGTGTCTTGGCTTGGTCACATACTCCCGTTGCAACCTCCTTTTCTTGAAAAGGATTTGCCCTCAAATCTTCCTCACCTTCATCATCTGATTCACCATGGTAGGGACTCAGGTCTCCAACATTGAAAGTACCATGTACACCATAGCTTCCTGGTAGATCCACCTTGTAAGCATTGGTGCCTATCTTCTCCAATATCTCAAATGGTCCATCAGCTCTTGGCATGAGCTTGTTTCTCCTCTTGTCTGGAAATCTCTCTTTTCTTAAATGCAACCATACAAGATCCCCTGCCTTGAATTCCCTTGCTTTCTTAGGCCCCTTGGACCTAGCCTTGTACAACTCATTGGACCTTTCAATCTGCTTCTTGACTTGCTCATGAATCTGTATCATTTGCTCAACTCTTTTCTTTGCATCATAGCTTGCCTTGTTTCCTTTGACTGGTGCTAGGTCTGTAGGCATGAGAGGATTAGTGCCATAAACTGTTTCAAAAGGACTTTTACCTGTGCTGCTGGAGGGAGCTCTGTTGAAGGCAAATTCAGCTTGTGCTAGCTTGAGGTCCCAATCTTTCAATGACTTAGAAACAATGCTCCTTAAGATCTTCCCTAGTGTTCTGTTAGTGACTTCTGTCTGCCCATCAGTTTGGGGATGGTGAGAAGTACTAAACAATAACCTGGTCTTCAATAGCTTCCACAAGGTTCTCCAGAAATGGCTCATGAACTTTGTGTCTCTATCTGAGACAATGCTTCTAGGGACCCCATGTAACTTGACAACCTCTCTAAAGTATATTTCAGCCACCCCAAGGCATCCTCAGTCTTCTTACAAGCAATGAAATGTGCCATCTTGCTAAATCTATCTACAACCACCATGATTGAATCCTTTCCCCTTTGAGTTCTAGGTAAGGCTACAATGAAATCCATACTGAGGTCTTCCCATGGCTTGTTGGGTACTGGAAGTGGTGTGTAAGGGCCTGCTTGAAAATGTGCCTTGGCTAGTTGACAAGATCTGCATCTTTTGAGGGCATCTTGCACATCACTGAGCATCTTAGGCCAATAGAACTGATCTTGTAAGATGTCATAGGTCTTCTGTACCCCAAAGTGACCAGCAAGGCCATTGGAGTGAACCTCTTTGACCAGTAATCCCCTATAAGGTCCCTTAGGCACACACAGTTTGTTCCCATAAAATAAGTATCCTTCTTGAGCTGTGTATTTGCTTCCTTTCCTGACTTGCCCTTCTTGATGTACCTCCCATTCATGCTTGAAGTCTGGGTCTTCTTGATAGAGCTCTTTCATAAATTCAAACCCCAACACCCTTTGCTCCATGAAGGTCAACATTACAGACCTTCTAGACAATGCATCAGCTACAACATTGTTCTTACCCTCTATATACTTGCTGGAGAATGAGAAGGATTGCAAGAACTCTACCCATTTGGCATGCCTGGGGTTGAGTTTGTGTTGTCCATTGATGTATTTGAGAGCCTCATGATCAGAATGAAGCACAAAAGGCTTAGGCTTCAAGTAGTGTCCCCAATGATTCAATGCCCTCACAATGGCATAGAATTCCTTGTCATATGTGGAATAGTTAAGCTTGGCCCCATTTAGCTTCTCACTGAAGTATGCCACAGGTTTCTTTTCTTGAGTAAGCACAGCTCCTATACCAAGACCACTGGCATCACACTCTACCTCAAAGAGTTTGTTAAAATCTGGTAGAACCAATATTGGAGATTTACACAATAGCTCTTTGATCAGATTGAAGGACCTTTCAGCCCTCTCATTCCACTTGAACTCTCCTTTCTTCATGCACTCAGTAATAGGGGCCATGATTGAACTAAACCCTTGTATGAACCTCCTATAGAAAGATGCCAATCCATGGAAACTTCTTACATCAGTAACAGTTTGGGGAATGGGCCATTCCTTGATTGCTTGCACTTTCTCAGGATCAACTGCTACCCCTTTCTTAGAGATGATGAACCCAAGGAAGTAAACCTCAGGCTGCATGAAGGTGCACTTCTCTAGCTTGCCATACAACTTGTTTTCTCTTAGGACCTCAAACAACAACTTCAGATGTTGCAAATGTTCTCCCTTAGTTGAACTGTAAATAAGAATATCATCAAAGTAAACCACTACACACTTGCCTAAGTAAGGCCTTAGGACTTCTGTCATCAACCTCATGAAGGTGCTAGGGGCATTAGACAACCCAAAAGGCATCACCAGCCATTCATAGAGCCCATGTTTAGTCTTGAAAGCTGTCTTCCATTCATCCCCTGCTCTTATCCTCACTTGGTGGTAGCCCTGCCTCAGATCAATCTTAGTGAACACTTGAGCCCCACTTAGCTCATCCAGAATATCATTAAGTCTAGGTATGGGAAACCTATACTTGATGGTAATGTTGTTGATGGCCCTACTGTCAATACACATACGCCAAGTCCCATCCTTCTTTGGCACAAGCAAGGCTGGTACAGCACAAGGACTGAGGGACTCTCTGACATAGCCCTTGTTGAGTAGTTCACCTACTTGAAGTTGGAGCTCTTGTGTAGCCTTAGGGTCACTCCTGTAGGCTGGCTTGTTGGGTAAGATAGCTCCAGGCACTAGGTCAATGTGGTGCTCTATCCCTCTAAGTGGTGGCAGTCCACTAGGAAGCTCAGTAGGGAAGACATCACCATAACTTTCTAGGATAGATTTGACCTCTTCAGGGATATCAATGATACTCATCCCAGTCTCCTTGACTAGCAATATGTATACAGGTTGTAGCTCACTTAGCTCTTGTGCTATTTCTGATTCACTTATCAACATGACTTCTTTGGAAGCCTCACTCATGGGGTTTGGGTTGATCTTTAAAGCAGGTGGTAAAGGTGCTAGGGTGATCTTCTTCTTCCCATACTTAAAAGTGTAGGTGTTGTCCCTCCCATGATGTATGGCATCCCTATCAAACTCCCAAGGTCTCCCAAGCAGAAGATGGCATGCATCCATAGGTAGAACATCACAAAGACTTTCATCCACATACCCTTTACCAATTGAGAAAGGTACAACACATTGTTTATCCACCTTGATCTCAGCCCCTTTATTTAGCCATCTGAGTTTGTAAGGTAGGGGGTGGTCCTTGGTGGGTAGAGCTAGCTTGTCTATCAGTGTTTTGGAGGCCACATTAGTGCAGCTTCCCCCATCAATAATGAGGTTACATACTCTACCCTTGATGGTACATCTGGTCCTAAAGATCTGGTGTCTTTGGTCCTCTTCCAAAGGTTGTGGTTGAGTATGCATTACCCTCCATGTTACCAAACTTAACCCTGCATCAGGCTCTATCAACTCCTCACTAGCCTCTACCTCAGGCTCTTCCATCTCTTCATCACAGACCAACACTTCATCATCTCCCCAATGGATTACTTCTAGGGTACTCAGAGCCCTTTTAGATGGACATTCTCTAGCAAAATGTCCATACCCTTGACATTGAAAGCACTTTTTGAGAGGGGTAGTCTTCCTTTGGCCTGCCTCAACAGCCTTGCCTTTATCAAGGTTGAAAGGAGTCTTAACAGGAACCACAGGTTCTCCTATCTTAACTCCTACAAAAGGTTTGAAGGTGGGGGTTCTGGAAGGTGTCTTAGAAGCACTGGCCTTTCCTTTTCCCAATTTTTCTACCCTTAAAGACAAGTTGACAGCTTCCTCAAAGAGTATATGTTTTGTAACCTGACTTTGCTAGCTATCCTTTCATCCAACCCCTCTAAGAACCTTGCTATCTTTTGTTCAGATTTCTCAACAACCTCACATTGCAAAGTGAGTTGTTCAAAGTCTCTTAGGTAGGACTCTAAAGGTCTTTGGTCTTGCTTTAGGTGAGTAAGCTTAATGAACATGTCTTGAGTGTAGTCCCTAGAGACAAACTTAGCTCTCATTTTCTTTTTCAGTTTGAGCCATGACTTTACAGGTTCTTTCCCTTCTCTAACCCTCAAGGTTTTCATGTTTTCATACCAAAGTGAGGCATAGCCTTTTAGTTTCATGATAGCAACCTTAAAAGCCTTTCTATCAGTGTATCCTTTAAACTCAAAGACTCTTTCTACAGACCTTAGCCAATCTAAGAAATCATCAGGGTTCAAGCTACCTAGAAAGTCAGGAATCTCTACCTTGATATCTTTGTCTTGGTGTCTGAGAAGACTGTGATCTGAGCCATCTGAATCTGACATTTCAAACTGATCTACAGGTTGTCTCCTCCTTACTCCACCTTGTGGGAAAGGTGCTCCTCTTCCTCGACCTCTGCCTCCCCTTGTATCATTGTTCTGTTGGCCCTCAAGGAGTTCATTGACAGATCTAGAGACCTCCATTACAGTTCTGACAAGATCTTGAACTGTGTTTTCAAGACCTGTGATTCTCTCTTCACTCATGGTTGTATTTTGTGTTTTTAATGTAGTTAGGTAGATGAACTCACAAACCAAAGCTCTGATAACCAATTTGCACTGAAATTATTCAGAAAGACAACTAAAACAATGACAATTTGATTGAGGTTCAGACACTTTGCAATTACTCTGTTTCTGTTTGGACTGATTGACAAAGAACTAGGATAGGACCTTAACCAAAGCACAAAGCCAATGATTGAGGGTTGAACTTTGATCCCAGCACACAGCTAAGGACCCAAGCTCACTTCCAAGCACAAAGCAAAGGAAGTTGTCTCAAGCACACAGCCAAGAGATGCAACAGAAACAAGGTTTCAGTTTTATGTTTTACTTCAAATCTGGTTTGCATTTCATTAGGTAAAGGCCTTATATAGGCAACAAGGATACAACTCAGACGTTAGGAGATATCTAGGGCCACAAAGGCTTACAACATGAAACAAAATAACAGCTACAAACTTGCAGGAACACTGACATAAAGTAGATAAAGCAGAAAAGTAATTCTAATAGGACAATCTGCCTTAATGGGTTTGTTGGGGTTGAAACTGGTGGAGGGGTGGACTTCTGAGCTTGATTCTTGAGCTCAACTGAAGTGGGATGGATGCCAAAGGTCCTTCTAAAAGGCCCTCGAGTTTGTTTGATCATAAAAGGAAAGTTTGATAGTGACATGTTAACTACTGCAAAAAGGCTGAAATCTGGACAGTCTGAAGTTGTCCCTAAGCTAACTCTTTGTGTGTTTGTTTCTTGGAGGGAAGTCCTGGGGAAAGTTGTAGGGGACCTTCCCAAGACATAGGTTTGGGGGTTGGTTAGGCTTGTTTGATTGTGTGGGGCCCCATGGACCTTGTTTAGAAAGGCTGTGATAGGCTGTTTTTGGCTGGGGGCTGTTTTTGCTGTGTTGGGTTTGTTGGGCTGTTGGCTGAGCTTTGTTGTGGCTTAGTCTTGGGAAGTGGATGGTTAGGCTTTGTTCTGGTTGTGGTGGTGTTGTCTTAGCAGGCTTGAAGTGGTTGTGGCTTGGACTGAATAGAACATTGTCATAGCTGGTCATGGTGTTGTCTGAATGGATGTTGTTGTTTTGATGTTGAGTCTTGTCTTGAGTTTGTGTCTTGTCTTGAGCTCGTGTCATGGCTCGTGTCTTCGCTTGGTCACATACTCCTGTTGCAGTAATGCTGAATATCAGGGGCGAGTACGGGGGTCCCACTGGATAACTATTCCTGACACCGGTAACCGTCTACCTTCTACGGAGCGGTTATCTGCCCATGATCCTGCGACTAGACCTACCCCTCCCCCTCGCTCTTATGTGGTACCACCCAAGCTTATTTTCACCTTGGCCGAGACTCGTCGACCTCGTCGGCGGATCACCGCTTCATCTTCTGCTCATGCCACCACCACCCTGACTCCCCACTTTACACTTACCTCGACTCCGTTCCCTTACCCTACACCTACTTATACCTATAACCCGGCCTTGGTGAGGGAGATTAGGATTCACCAAGTAATTAATAATGACTTGGTGATGAGGGGGCTTTGGGAGAACCTCATGCGGACGGATCTTCATGCTACTGCTGGTTGGACTCCACCGAGCTATTATCGGGGTTCGGGTGACGAGAGTGGTGTGTTCGATAACTATGGTGTGACTCGTCAACAGTTTTCCCAAGAGTTCAGTCATGATTATGGTTGTCTGGGTCGCCCGTGGTATACTCCTATCCGACCGGATGCTCCGGTTGGTGGGTTTGGTGGGCCATTTCGGGCCTCTTGTTCTGGTGTTGCTCAGAGAGATGATGATGATGATGGTGCTGATGAGCAGTAGTGACAGCTGGTCACTACGCCCCCATTTTACAGCTGGTATTATCTATCCTTGTACTTTCTTTTATTGTATTTTCTTTTAGTTATTTCCCATTTCCCTTTGTTAGTTGTGTCCTTTAGGTTGCTGTTGGTTGTTGTGTGATTGTTGTACTGTTAGCGTCACACTGAGGACACTGTGACATTTAGTTTTGGGGGAGAGTCTTTATTTATGTTGTGTGTTGTCTTTATTTAGGTTGTGTGTTTATTTAAAAAAAATATATATCAAATGGGTGTAGCAAGTACGTTGGCAATTGTGTCATTTATTCCCTTTGTTGAGAAATGCCATGAATCAAAAGATTGATGAAAAAGAAAAGAAGAAAAGAAAAAAAAAACAGAGAAAAAAATATATGTTGCTTCATTAAATTGTTCAAGGGATAATGAAAGGGAATATACTAGAGTCTAATGCATTTTTAGAGAGCAATATCGATATCTCTCTTGTGTTGTCAAAGTTTAAGATGATTTCTCTAGTCGGATATTGGTTTGTGCTAGTCTTATAGAATTGCTTTGGTAAGTGTCGTTGCGACTACCGGTCTTAGCCCCACATTCCCATACGTGCCTTAGCACAATCCACTTCTATTCCTTCGCCCATCAGCCTCCCTTATTGTCTTGATTCTTGTACTTTGGTTTTATAGCGACTGCGTATTACTTGTGGAAATTACTATCACATTAGAATGCATGCATGTTTCATAAGTTGAGTGAGTGTTTCTATTTCTTTCTATCTTTACAAAACTCACCCTTACATAAAGTTATGAGTGCATAAGTGAATCCGCGAGAATCCGACAAATTGAGCCCTACAAAATTGAAAGGTATTTGGTTTTTGTCTATACTACGGTATCATGTAAAACCTTGGGACATGAGCTGCGTTTTCTACTTTCCCGTGCCTTTAAATTTGTTTTATTGGTACAACTTGGTCATTACTTTGTTATAAATATGGATAGCTTGGGATTTGTATATGCATTAACATTAGCTTTGAGTTTTTCATTCACTATTTGTATGTTTGTCCTTGTATAGTGGTGAGTGCTTTGCTTAGGGAGAAGCAAAAGATTGGTTTGGGAATTTGATTATCACTATTTATTTACATATTTTATTCTTCCCTTAGATACATAAGACACGATTTTTTGTCTTTCCTTGCTTGTTTCTATGCTATTTTAGCTAGAATATCGATTCTGCCGCTTCTATTATGTCTTAATGCAGATTGGATGCATTTGGAGCTTTTTGAGTTGGTATGGAGTATAGCGGAGTCAGATCATAGAAGGTTAGGCACGGGAATCAAGAGCGGTGGAGAAGAAATGAAGAAAAACGAAGAAACAAGCCATCTGAAGGATGCTCGATCGAGAAACATCACTCTGCTCGATCAAGTCGGGCTGACGTCATGCTCAATCGAGCAGATTCACCTATGCTCGATCGAGCAACCTAGTGTTTGACAGCTTTCGAATTTCCTAAATTCGTTTAACCTAGTTAATTAGATTGTGATTATAAAAGGAAAACACGTCCTTCACGATTAGGGTACGCTTTAATATTAAAAACTAGAGTTTTGTTTGCTTTGCTACTGGATTGATTCATCAAGACTATTGTTTTTAGTTCAAGCTTGTAATTGGTACTCTTTAATCTTTCTTGGTTATTCGATTAGTTACTTTCTAGTTCTTTAATTATTCTTTATTAATCCTTTCATTATTTTAATCATGTTTACTTTATTAATTATCGTTGTTATTAATATCGTTATGAGTAGCTAAGTTCTTATCTAGGGTTGAAAGGGGATCTAGGATTGTTAGAAGAGATATACTAATTAATTGAATTGTAATAGCATGATTATCGTTTGATTATCGTTTTAAATCTAGTTGCTTAATTATTGACTAGGATTAATTAACTAGTCTCGCAAATTAGGATTAACACCGACCGAGTTAAGACTAAGATAGGCTACGATAATTGAATAGAACTCGTTTAATGATAGCGATTGCATGTTAAATTGTAGATCTAAAGGGCATAATTGAACCGACCGATCTTGTGACCTTAGATAACTTTATTGCATGATAGTTGATTACATCCTTACCCCTGAATAATAATCCTAGTGAACCTGAGACCCTAGACTTTTAATTTTATTGATTTCAACTTTTTATTGTTATTGTTTGCTATTAGTTTAAGAACACAAATAAAAAACCAAACGAAATTGTTACTATAAAAGACGAACCTAGTTTAACAGATTAATACTACCGCCTCCCTGTGGATTCGACACTTTACTTACCGCTGACTATTAGTTAATAGTGAATTAGGATTACTTTGATTAAGATGACGCGACTTTACCCTTATCAAGTTTGTTGGTTAGCTTAATTTCACTTGGCTTTCCTTTGGGTTCGACCCTTGACTTACTCTTTATTACCTTTTAATTGGATAGTTTTGTGTTTGTTTAGGCTTTACAAGTATTTATTTGGTCTTGATAATTACCGGATTTAACGACACCGGTTTTTAGCTTGTCAGGTATTTTCACTCCATAAATAACCGCGAGAAACTTTGAAATAAAGTCTGCCTTTATAAACCTCAAAGATAGAAGCCATTTTAGTGGTAGTGCGAGCGAAGACCCAAATCTCCATATCCAAAACTTTTGCAATAATTGCTCCACAATTAGACAAAATGGGGTTTCCCAAGAACAGATTAGAGAAATGCTCTTTCCTTTTTCTTTGACTAGAAAGGCCAAGTTTTGGATCAATAGCTTAGAAAGAGTTTTCTTAGGAATCACTGATTGGGATAGGCTAGTCCTTCTCTTCTACCAAAATATTTCCCGACCGAAAGAACCGCAATCTTAAGGAGCTAAGTTACTGGATTCCGACAAGGGGCGATTAAACCCTTTACGAAGCCTGGGAAAGGTACAAGGAATTACACAAAAAGTGTCCTCATCATGGATTAGATCCATGGTTCTTAGCCATCACCTTATACAATGGTTGTTGCGGTGAATCTCGTTGTATCCTAGAATCCGCCACCAATGGTCAATTTGACCAAATCGATGTAGAACTTTCTCATTCAACTATCGAATCCATGGCAATCCACGATTCCCAAAATAGAAATTCACCAGCTATGCCATCAAAAGTGAAGAATGAAGACTCCATGGTAGCTCGCCTAGAAGCCCAAATACCTCTCCTCCAACAACAAGTACGACGCTCTTCCCAATCTCGACAACAAGTCAATGTAACTAGTCAAGTGATGATTTGCGAGACTTGCGTAAAAGTTGGACATAGTTCTCACGAGTGTAGAAGCACCAAACAACAAGTAAATGCCTATCAAAACCAAAGACAAGGCAATCCCTACTCAAACTACTACGATGAAAACACCAAGTACCATCCAAACATGTCCTATAAAAGCACAAACATCCAAAATCCACATCAAAAAAACCAACCACGGAATCAAATATACATACCTCACCAAAAACAATACAACCCACCCTGTTTCCAAACTCAAAGGCCTCAACAAAACTACAATCAAGGCTACAATGAACACCCACAAAATCCACCATTCCCAAATCAAAGCTGTGATACACGGATTGGTGATCATTGCCGAACAGTGGTACACGTGAAACCACGGAGGGGCGCACTTGGATGGACAAGCGTAGAAATACGCATTTGTGGAGTCGCCACCTTTGTTTATGGAAAATTGGAACCGTTCTAATACTTTATGCCATGTAAAGATACAAAGTAATGACATGAACACTAAGAACTCGTTACCCTTGGCATTCGATGTCTAGAATGACTCTCGTGGATGCCAATGAACACGGGTGTTCACAGAGATCTGGAGTAAGGGGTGAGGATACGTATCAGGAAGCTCTTTAATCGAACACATAATCCCGCCCGCCTCAATAGCAGCCTCTACTAAAAATTAGGGAAATCGTTCGTATTCTATATGTTATCAATTGTATACATGCAATGCAACATTCAACGTTTTAATCCTAGCATGTGAATTAGACTATGTCGGTGAACATCGAATCAACACTCAATTATGTCGAAATTGGGCTTTAGAATTAATTATATATGAAAGGCAAAGAAATCATACAGTTACAATGACTTAATGAAATTACAAAGGATTACAAGGATTACAAAGGATTACAGGACCTACGTCAGAAATATACTCAAAACGGAGGTTTGAAGAATAGGAAAAGATTTGAAGAATAGGAAAAGATTTGAAAAACTTAAAGATAGATTAGGAGCGATAATACCACTAATAGTTAATTAATTACGTAATTAAAGCTACTAACGGCGAAAACAGAAGTTCAGGGAAAGAAATCAACCCAGAACAGGCGCAACAAAAGCTGCGTCCTCTGGAAGAGGCGCATGGCTTGTTGCGTCTGTTCTTGAGTTGAATTCTGACTTTGAAGTCAGAATCGCGAGCAGTTAATGTTGTTTTGTAGATTTACGATTGATTATTGACCTAAGACTCGAGTAGAAGTGGTTTAACAAATTAATTACACTTCATTTTATATAAACAATGAATCCAAATATTTGATATGAACGAAGCGAACCTCTAAAACCCAAATTTGATTCAAACACGAAAACCCGGTAATATTGAATTATCATGGATCTAAGTTATGAACAAAACTATTTATAAAAGATTAAATATGATTTATGTACGAAGAAAAGTGAAAAAAAGAAAAGGAAATTAAAGACGTAGAAACCAGAGGAAGAAGAAGAAGAAGAGCAGGCGCAGGCAGCCTCTGGAAAAGGCGGAGCATGTGCTGCGAATCTTCGATGAAGCGCAGATGCTTCTACGTTTCTTCTCGACGTCTGATGACAAGTAAAAAGATTTTGTTAAAAAATGTTTTACTTTGAATTCGGTTTTGAATTTATTTCTGACATGGATCTTACATTAATTGAACGAAATAATAAAAAAATACAAAAGACGGGATTTACACCCTCAGACTTACATGTTTGACGAAACGATATTAACTAAGTTACGTTTTATCGATAGCTCGACTCGAATATATGGACAAACTGCCTTCGTTAAAGGACGAGAATTGATTGATTAATTGATTGATTGATTGTGTAGTGGTCAAATTGGTAGGTCAATGCAAACGTGATGGGTACCCAAAATTATCTAAGCTTACGTGGTCGATTGATCAAGCACGTAGATGTTGAAAAGCTTAGAGTAAGGTCTATAATGCAAAGAGAGAAGAGAAGGGCGGAACACTCACGTGCCTTAAAAGTGAGAACAGAGCTCTCCTTTTATAGTAGAAAATATGAAGAGTTCAAGAACAACACAAACTTATCTGAAAACGGATAAAGCAGGCGGGGGAAGGGGCGCAGCAGGAACTACGATCCTTCGAAGAGGCGTAACACCTGCTGCGTCATTTCCCCAGAGGTTTCCTTCTGCGGAAGGAAGATTTCCACGTCTCTATTACGGAATTGTGGTATATCTATACTTCCCTTTTAAAAGATACGATATATATTTTTCAAAAAGATAGAATTTGAAATATTAATAAAATATCCAGAATATTCTAAAATGTTCCGGCTTGGAGTTTTAAAATGGTTTCTAGAAAAAGAAGCGGTTTTCTACCTGGACTCCAAATGAACTCTAATGACTGTCAAAACAACCGTACCAGTGCGTATATGACGACCAAGGGGTAGACAAAAGTGTTTGAGCTATCACATGACAATAAACTTACGAATAGTCATAAATTGTTTCGAGAACCAAACATGCGGCCTAATTATAACTAGGTGGTTGGCGGAAGGTGTAGAAATGAGGTATCTACAAAGCCTCCACTTTGAGTGAGGCTTGGACAAGGCAAAAGTCAAAGTATAGCCATCAGGTCAATCAAAGATTACAACCTGACGACTATGGCAACGCGAGGCGGTTCAAGGGGTCTGAACCAAGGACTTGTCATCGGGAACATTTTAAAGTCTGTCGACTATTAGGGAGGATCTTTTAAAGTCCGTTAGACTATGTATAAAAAGCTTGCCAGCCATAAGAAGGAGTCATACTTGAGGCATCTTCATATTTGGACTAACGTGCTATATGAGGCTCGCCAGCTGTTGAGTGGAGTTGCGTCGTGAGGCTCGCCAGCCGTCATATGTGAGAATCTTCTTGTCTATCTCTGCCCTTAGGCGAACTCTCGTTGGAGAAACATATATTGAAAGGAAATTGCGAAACTTGATATATGGAAGACTCTGTCAGGATCGAATCATTCCAGGGAATCTGCTCGATTGTGGCAAGCAAAATTCTGGTAATAAAAGATGGGCCCACAGATTGTATGTCCGAAAGCTGGATCCCTGCAGAAATGATAACATCGCATGACAGTTTTGATTACTGTCAAGGCGCGGGTCTTGAAAAAAGAACCAAGCTTGTGAAACAAGATGTCGGAGAAGAGGCGCACAAGATTTGGGTCCACAAATAACAAACTGGTAACGAATTTTCAAATTGAAGTGAAATCTTGTTGGGGAACAGTCGCAACAAGGGATGCGACCTTTGGAAGAGGCGCAGTAATTGCTGCGTCATTTCCCAAGCTCGTCCCAGTCTGAGTAAAAGCGCGACACACGAAACACGTGTTCATTACTTCAAAGCAAAAAATACTCGAAAACCTCTCAAATTTCAACCAAAATCCGTCAAAACTTGATCAAATCAAACCACAAAGCATGACTAATCGAGGTATATATCTTATCTTTGCTTTAAACTCTTAATTTTACTTGAATTAGAATTTGAAATTAGGGTTCTTCCTTTTGAAAATGTCGAAAATTTGGGGGTTTGCCTCCATTTGATTTCTATGATAGAAATTGATAGTGGAAATGAATGATTGGTCTTGTTAGGAACATAACCATGTGTTCTTTTTGCGTTTTCGTCAGAATTTGAAAAAATAAGACGGTCACTCTGCTGATTCGAAAATCGTATCAAAAACCCCTTTAGGATTGTCCATTTTGGATGAAACTTGGTGTTTTGGAACCCTTGTGTAATGGGTAAACGTTTTGTGAAGTCGGATATTTGATTTGCGACGGCTTCTGCAGGACGCTTTTTTAGGACATAACCGCTATTATTGCGAAATGCTGTCAAAATTTCGAATCAAACTCGTGAATAGGCTTTATACTAGACTTGAATTGACCCAACATTTGCATGTGTAGTCGGGTATTGGAAGGAATGGCCAAAGATGGCCGGGAAACTCCCTTTAAAGCTTGAAAACGCTTTAAATGTCTTGAAACGACTTGACCTGGCTTCGGTTTTGCAGATGATATTCCTTCTACGTCAAGGGAAACCCCTATGGACGTAGACCTTGAGCCTTCTTCTTCCCTTGCGGGAGAAGAGATGCCGACTGGGGTGTTCGAGGAGGCTGGGGAGGCCGAAGAGGTCCCTAGGAGGGCCAATATAGTACGAGGTGGACGCCAGCTGTTGGGTGCACCTGAGTAGGCCGAGAAATAGGACGGTAGACATCTCATTTGGGCGTCGTAGAGCCATCCGTCTTATCGAACAACGCGCGGTATGGTAATTTACTATTTAACATTCTTTGTATCCGTTTACCATTTTATTTCTCATTTTTTAATGATGATTTTTTTTACTTGAACTGATATAGGATGCTGGAAACTTGAGGTCCTTCTCCGGCTATACGACGATAATGGAGGCTGACGGAGGAGGAGAAGGCTCTCATGAGCTAAGAGCCTTCGGAGGCTTGGTCAGGGCATGGAGGGCGATCAAGGCGAGGAAGATTCGAGCTAACCTTAGCCTGATTTAGGTTTTTCTTGATCGGTATTGGGATACGACTTCGACCATATGCCTTTTGGAGAGGTCGAAGTCACCTTGGAGGACTACGGCATGATTTTGGGTTTGCCGTGTCGAGAGAGTATTTATAGTGGCCGTCGTCGGCTATGAGAGTTGACGCAGAGGAGGCGAAGAGTTTGATCGGCTGGAACCTGCCGACAGGGGCAACTATCCTTCCCAGGTTGGTTCCGAGCTCTTACGTCCGGACTTCTTTGCGGGTAGGACTCTAGCGAGAGTGCGGATAAGAGGGGAGATGGTACCTCGTCCTTGTATAGCTGAGCATATGGCTCGACTCTGGCTGTGGTGGTTCTTGTCTTCAATTTATTTCAGAGATAAGGGAGAGAGGCTGTCGACGAAGCTTCTTCCTTTTTTGTCTAACTTGAGTAGCCTAGGTCGGTGGGACTGGGTTACTCCTGGTTTTGCGGTCCTCACCCGCTACATGATGTCCATGGTTAGACCAGAGCTGAGGGAGAAGGGGACTTCTCCTGCTACTGTTGGTCCTAGGCTCTTGTTGGAGGTATCAACCTTCCTTTTATTTATTTATTGACTAACACATCTTGAATTTGATCGAAAGATCGATATTTCATATTTTTGTTGAACGATTATTATCTTGTTTGCAGGCGTGGGTGTACTCCTACTTTTTTGGGCTTCGTCCCCAAGAAGACAGTGCCAGAGCCGAGGGCGTACCCAGTCGTGAAGGACTGGGTGATGTGCCGCAGGAAGAGTCACCGTTCTTCTGACGATATCTGTCGGAGGGCGTGAATGCCCTGCTGTTGGAGCACGTAAGTATCTTTGATTCCTTCTTTTCTGTTTTTTATTTGGAAATGATCACAGGAATGACCCTTTCGCTTCTAGAACTGATAATAGGAATGACCCCCTTGTTTCTTTATTTTAGTGGGTTCCCATACCTTTGAGGGACTACCAGGATGCTCCGACTTTCGTAGCCGAGGTCTTGCGTCCTAGAAGCTTGAGTCGGTTGTTGCTGAGGAAGCCAATGGGACCCGTGTGGTACCTGGCCGAGCGTTTGACTCGACAGTGCTCTCATGACACCTTCACGTTCCACATCGATCCTTCAGGGTCGATATTTAAGGAACCTTCTGACACTGAGAGTGAGGCTGACTTGGCCAGTGCGAGTGGGGATGCCTCCTGCTTCCTGGTGAGGATTGTTCCGGGTTCGTTCACTAGAGACTAGCGTACTGGCCGATAGTGGTAAGCATTGTTTGTTTCTTGGTTTCTTTGAATTGTCTTGAGAAAATGACAAATGATTGTCAATTAAAGAGTCATTCGACCTTTGTAGGAGATCGAGGTGGCAGGCGTCGAGCCCCCAGCTTACCCCGAAGTGCTGGAGTACACTGATGCCGCCGGTTTCATGACGATCTTGGAGCTCCGCGATTTTAGTGAGGCGGTGACCAACGCTAGTTTGGAGGAGTGGCAACACCTAGTGAGGAGGGTAAGCTTTGGCTATCTTCCTTTTATTTTTCCTTCGTAGGTATGCTTTTGATCTGACCTTTATTTTCATTTGAATGTAGGTGGTATTGTCTCGGCATGTAGAGTTGTGAAGGGTGGCCAACCGGCTGCGGGCCATGGCCATCGAGGCGCTTTCAGGTGGTCGGGAACGACAGGTATGAACCTCTCTTTTCTCTTTATTGTATCTTCATGTATTTTGAAATGAAGTGATTGAAATGAGACATTTGTTCACATAGAGACTTGGAGCGGGAGCAGGTGGAGTCTCGGGAGGAGACAGCTTGTGTATTGAGGGAGCGGGAGGCTAGGGATGATGAGATCGCCGCTCTCGAGGTGACCGTAGCCATATTGGGTGGTGATGAGGATTTGATGCCTTCTACTTTGCTTTTGACTTGTACTTGTTTTTGTATATTTTGAATTTATCTTGGGCGAAAGCCCACAGCTTTGGTATTTTAGATTTTTTTTGGGCGAGAGCCCCAAGTTTGATGTACATGCCTCTTTTGAGTGCTTCTATAGTTGAGTATTTTCTGTTCCTGCAGGTTAGTCTAAAAAGCAAGTTTGGTAGACGACGGTTTCTGCCGTCATACAACTGAAAATCACATAGAACTCACATAATAGAGATCACATATTTTACACGTAGCATATTGGTGGCCTAAATTGGCGCAAAACGAAAATGGAATGTGCAAAAATGCGCAAATATGATCGGATGGTAGGGAGGGCTACCCCCTAAAAATTGAAATTTTAAAAGAAATTTAAGTACTAAAGAAATTGGAGAAACTGTCCGGAAATGATTCCATCAAAAAAAGAGATGAAAGACAATGAATAAATGTGCTCGTTTGGCGGCAATGTCGAATTTTGTCTCGAAAAGCAGCCCAACAATGATTAGGAAATCCAATACTATGGAAATTCGGTGTATTATCAAATCCGCATCCTATAGGAATAGGAAATTATTGAAAGTCCATAGACCTTAATTAGACTCCTCTAATTAGTTGCTAAATTACTTGTTAATTTAGTATTTAATGATCTATGTAACATGCATGCAATTATAAAGACATTTATATAAAGGAAGAAATTTTCTCACATTGATATGGAAAATATAAGGGCACAACAAGAACTCCTTCTTGTTGTTCTTGAGCTAATAATATGGATGAACACAAATAATCTCCAAAGTAGAAGATCTCCTCTAAGTTGCACCAAGATTAATCCAAATAATCTACACTTATTATTAACTAGATAATAAGATAGATATTATTCTACTAATATTATGACTATATTACTACACTAGTAATACATAAAAAATATTAGTATTTGAGAGTTTATAGTGAAAAGAAGAGTTTTAGAGAGAAGTATGACAATTGCACAAAATGAAGTAATGAAAAATGAGCAACACTTGATCATTTTATAGGCCATTTGGCCGGTCCTCATAGTCCAAAATTGGACTCTTATTTTGTTCATTTGTTCACATGCATTAGAGTGGAGTGTTGTAGAAAAGATGATGATTATATTCAACTTGTTATGTCACTTTCAAAAGGTAACTAAGGAGTGTAAACATGAACAAAAATCATCACCCTTGTAACTACATCATAACCGGCCCTCTTGGCCTAGTTAGATCCATTTTGATTTTTGATATTTGTCTCACAAATACTTATTGATCATATGGTTAATTATCTTGTATAATTAAGTGTTAATTTGATCATATAACAATTATATGACTCAATTAAATAAATAATATGTACTTAACATTTTAAGTAATATTTTACCATTATATCAATATATAATGGGTCCCACAATGCTTAGTTAATTTATTTTACAACTCCTTGTAAATATAATTAACTAATTACCTCTATCTCAAAACCTCAACTAATTTAGTAATTTAACGATTAATTACTAAGTTAAATCTTATTTAATCGTATTAAAATAAGATATAAATTTATTAGTCAATTATCGCATAATTGAAAAATAAGCTTAATCGAATTTGAGTTCTTAACTCAATTTCTAACAATTAACTCTCGTACATATCGAATATATGTAATGTACTAATTAAATGTATCGTATACAAATAATTAGTTACTATTTGGATTTTATCCTTTAGGTGTGACTGAAAGGGATCAGTTGATCACCGCCGTCAAACGACAATAACGTCAAACTCTAGTTAGCCAACCGTTATTGATTTACGTTAATCAACTGACTAATCATATATATAGTCAATAAATATCCCAATTATATTGTAACAACCCGAAAAGTACCCAATTTTTCTAGTAAAATATCTTACGAATACTTTTCAGCAAAACTTGAGTTTTAAAATAGAATTTATTGTTACGAGTCGTATTTTGAAATTCCGAGTTCGTATTTGGATATTCTGAGAGATTTCATGAAAATCCCGTTTTTAGTCATCTTTGACTTTTCTTGACTTTTAAGTCGACTTTGACTTTCGTTGACTTTTCCGACTCGCCTCATAAATTGAAAGACCGAAATTTTATTTTGAAAAAATAATAAATTTAATTTATTTTTATTATGATTTATTTGAATTTATGATAATTTAATATAATTATTTTGAATTTATTTGGAATTAAAGAATAACTTTTACGATTTAATCCCGAACATCATTTAACTATTCCCGAGTCATCTCAAATCCCGAAACGAACCCGAAACCCGACTTTGGCATGAGTCACACGCCCATGTCATCTTTTTCCACTCACAATTAGATATTCTAATTGTTTTGATTAAACTAATAATAATATCTAGATATTTATTAACTTTATCGATCAGTTAACGAAAATTACGCAAAACGCTCGAAATCAGATCCGTTTTCTCACCATACCACACGGCTCCTTGGTCCTCTATTAGGACTAGATATTTGTCTTTCTTTTGATTATAATAACATAATATCTAGATATTTAATTTAATTACCTTAATATTTAATTAATTATTATCTTATTATAATAATAAAACCCGAGTCAATTCCGTAACAATAATTTCAAAACCCGACTCCATACTCCCTCTATATTTACACGGCTCCCTCATCAACATTACTCACCAACAACTTTTCATTTTACAATCAATCAAATTAAGATCTAAATAACCCTTTCTTTAATCGTTCTTGAGCGTTCTTCGTCGTTCTTCATCCGTTCTTCGTCGTTCTTGAGCAAAATCATCATAAAACCTTCATTTCTTAATTAAATCCGGCCTAACTTATATTTCTAGAATCTCCTCTTCGCTCTCCATCTTCAAGTACGGTTTATTTTCAATTCCGTCAAAATCGTTTTCAACACTTTAATTATGGAAAATCTATTTTTTACTTCTAATAATGTTTTTCTTGTCATTTCTTATAGGGGAAGATTTTGAAGACGAGTTTGGTGACTCGTATATATTATGGGAAGATTAGAAGACGGGTTTCTTAGTTTATACTTCTTATTTTGGTGCTAATTGATTTTTCTAGCTAAGGTAACGATTCCGAGTTACTCGACGAATTAATGTTACATAGCCTTTGTTTCTTTTGTTTTTGGTTCATCTTTTGTTTTTGTTCATGTATTATGATTTATGGTTTTTGGTAGTATCATGATAAGTAGTAATGATTTTTATGTTGTATGGAATTTTTATCATGTTAGTGTTCTTGACATATTGTAAGATTTATTTATAACCATGATTTTGTATGAATGATGGTTGAATTGGATGTTTAAAAATGGATGTTGTTAATTAAAATCATGTTAGAATTAATTTAGGGTGGTGGTTGTTGTGGCCGTGGAAGTGGCCGAGTAAGGGTGGCTGTGAACCGGCCGGTTCAGGCTGGTCAGACCGGTTCAGGCTGGTCAGACCGGTTCAGGCCGGTCCAGCCGGTCAGGGTTGGTCAAGGGTGGGTCCGGGTTTTGGTCTTTGGGTTGGGTCGATGTTTGATTGTTATGTTGTTGTTTTGACGGGTTTTAATTATGTTAAAGCATGCGGGAAATATTAGGAAACGGTTTTTAGTAAAATCGATCAAAGGCCAAAACAGCCCAAAACCAGGCCGTGGGGCCCAGTCCAGGCCCGTGTATGGTCTGGCCCAAATCAGCCCGTGGGTCCCCTTGTTGGACTTGTGACGGTTTTTGAGTTTAGTGTTAATTTATCGTGTTTTGTAATATTTAGCAAGTGGGAAATGTTAATAAGTAAAATATTTAATTAAAAAGGTTTTTTCATAAAATTATTATTTCTCACATGTTAGAAATTATAATACGAGATCGTAGTTTAATTTGAAATCCTTTAAGTCAAGCGGGTTTTTAGTAAGATTAAATAATTCACATGTTAGAAGTTTTAATAAAATAACATGTAATGAATATGTTGATTTTATGTCTATGTGATAAAGACTCTGTTTCTAGCCGGTTTGACCAAACGGGTTTTGTCAAACTAAGATCTAGTCAGCCCCGTTTTGACTGATGACCCGTCGCGGGACTCGGGTCGGGGATTTGTCTTCAAGTAAGTTGTATTTAATTAATGAATTAGCCTTAGTAGATATGAGGCGATATGATATTTGATTATTATTTATATGCAATTAGTCACATGATAGGAAGTTCTTTCCGTGACTGTTTTGATTATATGGTTGGTGTCGTGTTGACTAAGTACCCATAGAGAATTATGAGTATATGGCGTCTTGACCATTCTAATTCTAAATGAGTATCTTGGACCATGACATTGATAGGCCGTACTATCTTTAACGAGCATATGGAGTTCACTGCTTGATAGCTTTTTTGTCTCGGCTTGGTGGGTTTATATCCAAGTCGGGGCATGGCTGCCTGATCCGTTTTGGGACTGGAGCCAGCTTAAGTACTAGCCATCTCTGCTTAGGGGGTCGCCTAGTAGAGTTTCTCGTGTCCGGTTATGTCATGAGACGGGGAATGGAATAGCTGTTGTCGCTAGGTCTGATCAGTCTAGGACTAGGATGTTTTCCTACCTTGTGGTATAGCCTCGAGTTACAGAAGTCTTCTATCGATGGTCCTAAACTTATGCTGTTGGA
>JAIUZE010025606.1:0-13751 GCA_022085475.1 Heliosperma pusillum | reverse complement strand
CATGATAGGTTTGGTTAGTTATCGGTTTCATAACATGAAAAGCATATCATATATGGTTAAGTTTTGTATTTTCCATATACATTGCTTTTATGTTATTCATGTTTCATTAAACTCGACATTTCGTGGCTGGGAGAACTCGGAGTTACTCCCCACTGACTGTGGCTTCCGTGTTTATATTTAATGCGGTCGAACAGGGGGTGATGCATATTTTGGGGTACATGACGAGCTAGCGAGTGAAGTTTTACCTTGGACCTATATTCGGTTCATAGTTTGTATATTATTATACACTAGTTTATTTCCGTATTTATACGGGAGCTATGTCTCCCGTCTTGTATATTTCTTTTGTAGAATTTTATTTCCGTATTGTAACGAACCTTTTTATTATGTAATGACACCTTCGTATTGTATTCATATCTTTTATGTATTTAAAATATTTTTTTTCTTTCCGCAAATTTGAGGGTGTCACATATAGGGTCAGGATCCGGTGAGAACCACTAACATAATGAGAACCGTGAGAACTCTTACTAAATCTCCACCAAATCTTGTTTCGAAAGTTTTGTTGGATCATTTACAATTAGTTTAGTTTATTCAATCAAACAATTTGCAGTATGTAAACAAAATTTATTGATTATATTAAAAAAAATGTACTTAATGTACATAAATTCAATTAGATGTACTAAATTTACTCTAAATGCATGAAAACGAGCACTTAGTGCATGAAAATTGTTACATGCATGAAAACACTTACTAGGTGCATGAAAATAAATAGCTCTAGATGCATGAAAATGAGTACTAGGTGCACGAAAATTGTTAGATACGTGAAATTGACTACTAGGTGCATTAAAAAGAGTAAAATCTATTTCGACTCGATTTCCGTCAGTAGCTTATAAATTTTCGGCCAATAAATATGTTATCTGGCCATAAAATTCTACGCCGAAACCAAATATTTTGTTAGTTTTAAAAAATAAAATTTGTAAGTCGGAGTTCTCACGGTTCTCATTATCTTAGTGGTTCTCACCGGATCCCAATTCTATATATATATATAGAGTCAAGATCCGGTGCAAACGACCACTCGGTGCAAAAAGTGGAAACGTACTCTCAATAGTCATTTATTTAATACCCACTCCCGTCATTTGCAAATTAAGTTAACAAAGCCCATAAATTTGACTCATCCACATTATTAACAGTCCACACATATATCTTTCCTCATCAAACACTTCTAGTCCCAACCATCTACATGACCGCCTTCGACGACCTCTGACCACCAGCAACAAAGAACCCATGACCGTCGACACTTCGTTTTGCTGCCCTTCTCCGGTGAGTCACTCATGCGCAATCCAAGATGCTTTTCGCCGTCCCATTTAACTTTTCCGGCGAGTCACTATGCGGTTGATTACTTCTACGTTGAGTCACTCATGCGCATTTTTCTATCCTAGGTGTAGATGCACTTTTCCTTGCTTCTTCGGCGAGTCACTCAAGATCCATAATAACAATCGCAGACCATCGTTATCAAGCATTCAACCGGATGATAGTTAACAATGGAGGTGAGTTGCAGTTCCACCAGTGCTACATCGTCGTCGCCGGCAATCAATCGAAATTAGTTTATATTTTTTATGTAACTCAACCCAATTTTGATGTACCTAATTACTAGCTTTGTGTATCTATGTTAATGTACATTTAAATAGTTGTTAGATACACAAAATTAGTCATTAGTTACATTAAAATTCATCTCAGGTACATCAATATTTAAACCACATACACTAATTTTGTAGCTCCAATAGTGATAAATTTGATGATTATGACGGAGAAAGTAAGCAAAGATGATGAGGAGGAGATTTCTTAAGGTGAGAATTAGTTTGACGGCGGCGCGAATCGTCAATTTGGTTAACGACAGTGATGGTACAGCTTTTTAAAGTGGCTTTGCTTGAGGTGGTATGCGGAATAAGGGTGACGATAGTGGGCTCTCCGCCGGAACTCGGGGACGCCAATTAGTGGAATTGGTCAGATTATGGTGGTGGTTGTATATGGGGATGAGTGAGATGTGGCCATGTGGGTGTGGGTACCGTAATATAAATAATGGATTAGTATGTCATGTGTATATAATATGGTGGGTAATGTCTTGCGTGAATAATTGGGGTAGTGTGTTTCCAATTTTTGCACCGAGTGATCATTTCCACCGGATCCTAAATCTATATATATATATATATATATCAGTTTAAAGGAGTGTATCTAGCTAGCTGAAGTTATGTATATATCAATTTAAAGGAGTGTATCTAGCTAGCTAAAGATATGTATCTAGCAATTTAAAGAAATATATCTAGCAATTTAAAGAAATGTATCTAACTAGCTAAAGATATGTATCTAGCAATTTAAAGAAGTGTATCAAGCTACCTGAAGATATGTATATAGAAACTTAAAGAAATGTATCTAACTAGCTAAATATATGTATCTACCAATTTAAAGGAGTGTATCTAGGTAGCTAAATATATGTATCTAGCAACTTCGAGTAGTGTATCTAGCTAGAGGTATCAGGTGTGTATCTAGCCAGTAAAAGAATTGTTTATTACTAGCTAAAGATATGTATTTAGCAATTTATAGATAGCTAAAGGTTCGTATCTACTACGTACAACTTAAAGGAATGTATCTAGCTCGCCAAAGGTATGTATCTAGTAACTTAAAAGAGTGTATCTAGCATGTTAAAGGTATGTATCTAGCAGTTAAATCATGGTAGAATCATGTGGGTGTATGACCACATTCATTAAACACGAAAATATACCATCGCAATATAAGTAGAATGGGCATATACATCAGTCTAGTTTGATTAATTTGGGTTAGATAGCATTCAGGTTAGTCGTGTGTTATTATCAAGTTAGTTAGGAATGATAGTCAATTCGGGGATAACAAAATTTGGTGCGTATTGAGTCAGATCAACTTCTTTTGAGTAGTGGGTCATATTCAAGTTCTTAATTGACATGTCTAGTCATATATAGAGAACAACCTCTTAGCCATATAATCTCGTCTTTTATTTAGAATCGTCTGATACCAAAGTCCCGATTTTATACAATGTCAATAGGAGAATCGAAATCAGAAAAATTAATGTCGCGTATAAAAAAGCTGAGAAAATTACACTCAAATTGAATGGAGTATTCATTATGTTACAGTGAAATTGCAACAGTTCGGTTTACAATCCTTAGACGTATAGTAAAACTGAACCAATGATGAAACTTCCTGCAGCAAACAGAGCAACTTTCAGAGAAACTGAAACATGTATGCTTCCATTATGGGTCCTTACTACCATTCTTTCATTTACCGGATAAACAAGAAGAATTCCATGCTAGATACTTAAAGTCAGTCATTAGCTAGACTTTGTCATCACATTCCAACTGAACTCACATATAAATACCCCTCCCTGACAATTAATTAAAGCTATCAAAACTTCAGCAACTTCTAAAATCCGACCTCTGATACAAAAGAAATTCTGCTACATCAAAATCTATCTATAATATCAATTGCATGAAAAAACACCAGTGGTGTTTTCTTGTAAATCGAATGCATCAATAACCAGTAATGATATAATGGACAAGTCTAGGTAGCCTCCTTCTGATGAAAATGTAACTCTTTAATGTATCAAGTTAATCCCGCAGTAAACAAAACACTAGTACATCAGTACACATTAGTTCGGAACTTGACTACAATGAGAACTCAACACCCAACAAAGCTTTAGCTCCGTAATAGAATTGGCTGACTTTATTCATCATCTTAAACAGTTAATTACAATTATCGAAACCTCAATAATTTCTTAAAATCTGACCTTGGTACAATAGAAATTCGACTACATTTAAATAGAATGCATCAATTAAGAGTTACAATAATCGACAATTCTAAGTAGTTCAAACATTGCACAAACTAAGCACTCACATGCTTCTTTAAAACATGCTGCCGATTCCCATGACCACCACACCAACATTGCCCCCACGACCACTCTATTCGCCGCCCTCGCCACAACAATCTTTTAAACCCCACATCGGACTCATATCGTTTCCGCCTACCAGTATCGCACCACGCACCACATCTCTCTCCCTTCCTTTCACCGGCACAACTCGATCCCGACCCACACCAATATATTAAATAAGGAAGGTCGAGTGATGGTGGCCACAAGGTGGACGAAAGGAGAACGCTGGATGGTGGTTGTGCTCGTGTGACAGCCATAAGGTGGCGCGATGAGACGATGTCGAACCGGCGATGAAGAAAGAAAAGGTCGGAGATGTGGTGCGTAGATCGCAGGTTGGCGACGCCGACTGCTGGGTCGACGGAGGTAGCGTCAGCGTCTGGTTCGTCGAAGGCCATGTATTAGTGGATTGGGAAATTGGAGATGATAGAAAGACAGTTTGAGGTTATTAAAGTTACGATGGGTTTGGGCTTTTGGTTGGTTATTGGGCTGAAAGAAAATCTTAGTCCTATATAAGAGTTCGTACAGTTCGCATTGAACATTCGGTTCACACAGGATCCTAATTCTATATTTATATATATATATATATATACATGTGAATTACGAGAAGGATAAATAGGCATTTCAATATATAAAGATATAGGCGCATGAAGTACAAAACTGTAAGCATCAGATTATAGACAAACTCGGGAAAGACACCCTTAGGCAACTATATACTCACTAGGGCTTACATCTCACCGTTAGCGGCATATACTTGATAAGATAGAGACTCGACATATAAACCACGCCAAGTCATCCAACGGTCATAAATAATCAACATATAAACATACATCCAAACATACGAATATGGTAACATAATCTCACGGTTAATGACACGCACTAGCACCATGTACATAAAAAGTATGATCATTACACGTCCACGGGATAAACATTTTCCAGAACCATACACGATAAACATGTATATGTAGACTCATTTCCTCCCGGTAGGACGACGATAATAATCCGGTCCTAGTCTAAACCTGACCAGACTCTCGGAATAAACATGTTATGATTCGACATGCGATACACATTTCGCATCCAAGACTCGGTCAAACACAGAAGCCGAGTACCCCAAATTCGCTCAACCTTCACGAAAGAGGCAGAAAGAGCACAAGTATCATATTCAAGCGGTACGCTACATGCAATGACATTACCTTGCAACGATACGACATTTGACGGCCGGGTCGATCAACGCATAGCGTTCGCCTCCCAACAACGTCGTCATATCTCCACTAAAACATGCATACAAGCATTAGGGATACATCTCCTCGTTCCAACATTCCAGTCTAACGAGCAAGGAGGTATATCCGAGGAATGAGAGTTCATAGCACTTAACAGTTAGTGCTCAAATAAAAACATATGTAAAACCGACTCAAAGGGGAACATTTCAAAAACCGTCACAAAACATGTCATATAAGCGAATGGGATATCATATATTCTAAACGTGAATATTTAATGCTATTACGTAAACTTATACGATAAACGAACCATACAAACTATTATAAATGAGAGTATAAGGAAAGAAGTGGAAGAAGAACTCAGTGGGTGCCAGCCAGTCAAGGGAACGTCTGCCGGCTACCTGGCTGGCACTTCAGCAACAATCGGAAAACATTAAAAATACAGGGGAGTCCCAGCCGGTCAGAGGGACCGGCAGCCGGCTAGGAACACCTGCTAAATGAGAAAAGAAGAAAAGAGAAGGGGGGACAATAACAAAACACCAAAAAGACATGAAATACCAAATTTACTTCTGCCGCGTTCCCAGCCGGTAGGCTGACCGGTGGCCGGTCGGCCGGCTGGGACTACATTCACCTGAGAACCATCATACTTCACCAATAATCATCAATAATCATCAACAACTATCAACAACTATCATAAATCATTAACCAACACAAGTCCTATAGCTACATATTCAATTCCAACACATTTACTAACATCAAACTATATAATAAATGCATAGTAATCGTTACTTAACGTTGGGCAACATCAATTAAAGCATTTAAACACGGATTGATATCGAGTAACCCTTCACCGTTACCTTTTTGCGTCTTCAATTGTCTTACAACTCTTCCTCCATGAGGTAGTAATCTTTGTCGGGGACGTGAAGGTCTCCACCTACAAATAGACAACAAAAGATGAATATAATTCACCTTTGAGAAAGACGGATAAATTGAAAATGAGAAAGACGGCAATTTTATTACCAGTAAAGGTAGAGGACGATAAGAGGGGAAGGTTATGATGAAAATTAGAGGATTTGAGTGAGTAATGAAGGAGTAGTGATGAACTTGAGTTTGATCCAACATGGAGTTAGGGTGTTGGTGGTTTCTATGAGGAAGAAGAGGTGAGTGAAGAGGATGAGTGGAAAAATGAGTATATAAGGTGAGTGGGAAAATGTGGGGAAAAAGCCCAAAAGCGGCTTAAGGCGTAACCCACACGGAATTTCGAGTAGAGTCTGAATACGAACTCAGATTTGCTAAATTAGACACAGGAAAGTAAGTTCTAGACTAAATCTAAAATTACGCTAACTAGTATCCGTATAATATTTTTAAAATAAAATAGGGTACGTTTGCGGGTGTTACAATCACCCCACCTTTTAAAAAGTTTCGCCCTCGAAACTTGAGAGTAGAAAACAAAAGTATCAAAGACAAGAATCGGTTTTCAAAATTAACACGAAAGCTTTTATAAGAGAAACATTTATGAAACGAGGTTCTTCTCGAAAACGGTTTAAGGAGATTTTTCATAAGTGCGAAACTTTATTTACGGATCACAAGAGTGCTCGTCGCGAACGAGAACTCTAATTATCCAGATCAAATCAATGTCGAATTAGTGAAATCGAAAATTAAAACAAGCGTTAGTATGTGCAGGATTAGTCACCAGACGTCTTCAATAACAAGTCCAAACATCTTTAGACTTCCTTGAAAAGTTAAATTAGAAATACAATATGGAAATTTGAAGGCTTTCTCAAAGATACAATCAAAATAAGAAGACATTACACGTACATAGAGCGACTGTAACATCAAGCTCACAAATCACGATACTAAGAGGTACATCCAACAAGAAAAATGGTCCAAAAAGGGAAAAGATTGAAGAGTAGCAACTTGAGCAAGGGTCAATTCGAGGGAAAAGAGAGGGATGAACTCCAAACCTATCTCTCATCCATGATAACTCAAAGGTTGCTCGTAACTCGACTTCACCAACTTCACGAATAAACTAGTCCTCAAGAGAATGTAATTTAGCCAAGTTACACCTCAACATTTGCAATCAATAGATTCCTACTAAACTCTTTCATAACCATGAGACCTCAAGTCACCAACCTAACCATTCAAACCTAATTAGCATCGACTAAGGTCCATAGTTTGTAATCTGCAGGAGAGGTCCTTTAACGTACTATAGTATCCTTAGATTCATCATACTTTATCTGAAACCACTAACCAAAGAAATCCCATCTTAGGGGACCATATCTACTAACAACCACAAGGTGAACGATCTTTACCATAAAATCCTTTGATCCAAATTATTCCTAAATTCATTATCCTAAATTTACAATGGACTTCTCATCCTTAAAAGTCAAATCACAATACCTCAAGAAAGGTCAGGTACTAATCCTAAATCACTTATATTTTGCCAAACATATGGCATTGCAACCATATTCAGATTATTTAGTTCAATAAAACTTAAAATGCAACGGTCTTCGCTTATGAAAATATTCCTCAAGTTTGGTCACCAAATCCAAATTACACAAAGTAATTATTCCTGTTGGGGTCCAACATTTAAAGACAATAAATTCCCAAATAACCTTTAGAGCAATCACTATACTCCTTAACAACAACAAACTATCACTAAGCTCAGTCCGATCCTCAAAATGATATTGCAACATCAAGTTTCATAGTCTAAAACCGCCAAGAGAGGTTCGACCTAAGTTTATCCTCAATTCCTTATAATCAACTAAACATGAAACTAGCTCAATAGGGCGGGTAGGTATTATATTTAAAACATCTTCAAAACACACCTACTAACTCCCTACATTAACTATAAAGAAAACTACTTCACAAGAGAATAGGGAAGGCGAACATGATACAAGGAACGCCAGGAGGGATCGTCAAATGACTACGATAAGATCGAAAAAGACGTAGGCGGAAAAGGAAGACGAGGTTGATCTAAAGAAGTGAACCTACCAGTCACGATCTCCGGGTGAGCATCGGCTTCGGCTCGGCTGAGTACATAGATGGATCCTTTAGCTTTGGCACCGGGTGCGGGAGTCTGAAGATCGGGGCATTCACGAAAGCGGTATCCTAGCTTCTTGCAGCAAAGGCAAAAGAGGGGCCTATCATAGCATCCAACTCCGGGGTGAACGGGTTTCCTACAACCGTCACAAATTCCTCCTTGAGCTTGAGCTTGAGGGGGAGCATTGGGCTTAGGAGCCGCATTTGGGTTAGCTTGAGGGTGATAAGGTACAAGTGTTCTTGCATTGGCGTTTAAGGGAGCATTGAAACGCCTCTTGTTAGCATAGGCATTAGAAGAAGAGGGAGTGAAAGATCTTTTGTCATGGAAGTTTGACCTAGGATTGAAAGAGGGGAAAGGAAGGGGATTCTTCATCTTCGCTTCATCTCTAATGGTCTTCATGGAGTTTTCGGCAGAAAGGGCATCGTCATACAACTCTCCAAAAGAAGTAGAGCTCCTCCTTACCTTACTTTGAAGCAAGGCACTAACCTTATTACGATAGTAAAAAGCTCGGTCTTCATCATCTTTGATAAGTATTGGTGCAAAGTGCGCAAGTTTGATGAATTGAGTGGTGAAGTCTTGAGCTGTCAAGTCACCTTGCTTGAAATTGATGAATTCTTGGAGTCTCTGCGGCTTGAGCTCTTTGGGGTAAAATCGGTCTTCCACGAGAGCCTTGAAACATTCCCAACCAAAATTGATTTCAAGAATAGCGGTGGGATTAGTAATCGACCACCAGTTGTCGGCTTTCCTCACAAGAAAGTGCTTAGCGATCCTCACTTTGTCTTCTTCACGGACTTGATACAAGTCGAATTGCTTTTCCATCTCCCGAAACCACTTCGAGAGCTCGGTAGGGTCCGGTTCTCCACCATACGGCGTGATCTTGCTCTTAGCAATTTGGCTAGCCACCCAAGCATAACCTCCTTGGTGATGGTCTTCTCTATGAGGAGGGGCTTGGTCGGCCTGAGCATTTGCCGCATCTTATTGATTCCTTAGAACTTGAGTAAGAGCCTCTAGAATGACATTCTCTACGACTCAAGGTCTAACCATCTTCATAAGAAACAAAAATAACAAACATGGTTAATCCTAACACTTAGCACAATCATAAAGACTACCAAGTAATTTAAGTTTAGGGTTCACGTGTGTGCGTCGGGAGCGTCATAGGCTCTGATACCAGCTTTGACATCCCTCGCGATAGCGGCAATAAAACTTAACAAACATGCAATTTATAAAGCGGAAAATACGATATTTTTGAAACTTTTTACATGCCAAAAGAAGAGTACGAGGAATGTCGAATAAATACAAAATTAAAGTATACCAATACTACAAAGAGACGTAGTCTCTCAAAACGTTATCAAACATAAAGTTGTTTAGCAAACTAGCTAAGAACGTCTATGGGTGAATCGTCGAGGCCATCGCTCGCTAGCTCACACCTGAACCCAAAAACAAGCAAAATACATCCAAGCAACCTGTTCATCCATGAAAACATGAACGCCACAGTCAGTGGGGAGTAACTCTGGGTTCACCCAGCCATATCGATTATAAACAAACTCGGGAAAGACACCCTTAGGCAACTATATACTCACTAGGGCTTATATCTCACCGTTAGCGGCATATACATGATAAGATAGAGAATCGACATATAAACCACGCCAAGTCATCCAAAGGTCACAAATAATCAACATATAAACATCCATCCAAACGTACGAATATGGTAAAATAATCTCACGGTTAATGACACGCACTAGCAGCATGTACATAGCAAGTATGATCAATACACGTCCACGGGATAAACATTTTCCAGAACCATACACGATAAACATTTCGTATATGTAGACTCATTTCCTCCCGGTAGGACGACGATAATAATCTGGTTCTAGTCTAAACCTGACCAGACTCTCGGAATAAACATGTTACGATTCGACATGCGATACACATTTCGCATCCAAGACTCGGTCAAACACAGAAGTCGAGTACCCCAAATTCGGTCAATCTTCACGAAAGAGGCAAAAAGAGCACAAGTATCATATTCAAGCGGTATGCTACATGCAATGACACCACCTTGCAAAGATACGACATTTGACGGCCGGGTCGATCAACGCATAGCGTTCGCCTCCCAACAACGTCGTCATATCTCCACTAAAACATGCATACAAGCATTAGGGATACATCTTCTCGTTCCGACATTCCAGTCTAACGAGCAAGGAGGTATATCCGTGGAATGAGAGTTCATAGCACTTAACAATTAGTGCTCAAATAAAAACATATGTAAATCCGACTCAAAGGGGAACATATAAAAAACCGTCACAAAACATGTGATATAATCGAATAGGATATCATATATTCTAAACATGAATATTTAATGCTATTACGTAAACTTATACGATAAACGAACCATACTAACTATTATAAATGAGAGTATAAGGAAAGAAGTGGAAGAAGAACTCAGGGGGGGGGTGCCAAGCGGTCAAGGGACCGGCCGCCGGCTACCTGGCTGGCACTTTAGCAACAATTGAAAAACATTAAAAATACAGGGGAGTCCCAGCCGGTCTGGGGGATCGGAAGCCGGCTGGGAACACCTGCTAAATGAGAAAGGAAGAAAAGAGAAGGGGATGTCCCAGCCGGTCGGCTGACCGGCGGCCGGTCGGCCGGCTGGGAATAACACAACACCAAAAACACATGAAATACAAAATTCACTTCTGCCGTGTTCCCAGCCGGTCGGCCGGCTGGGACTACATTTATCCGAGAACCATCATACTTCACTAATAATCATCAATAATCATTAACAACTATAAGCAACTATCATAAATCATTAACCAACACAAATCCTATAGCTACACATTCAATTCCAACACATTTACTAACATCAAACTATATAATAAATGCATAGTAATCGGTACTTAACGTTGGGTAACATCAATAAAAGCATTTAAACACGAATTGATATCGAGTAACCCTTCACCGTTACCTTTTTGCGTCTTCAATCGTCTTTCAACTCTTACTCCACGAGGTAGTAATATTTGTCGGGGTCTTGAAGGTCTCCACCTACAAATAGACAACAAAAGATGAATATAATTCACCTTTGAGAAAGACGGATAAATTGAAAATGAGAAAGACGGTAATTTTATTACCACTAAAGGTAGAGAACGATAAGAGGGGGAGATTATGATGAAAATTAGAGGATTTGAGTGAGTAATGAAGGAGTAGTGATGAACTTGAGTTTGATAAAAAGTGGAGTTAGGGTTTTGGTGGTTTGTATGTGGAAGAAGAGGTGAGTGAAGAGGATGAGTGGAAAAATGAGTATAAAGGTGAGTGGAAAAATGTGGGGAAAAAGCCCAAAAGCGCCTTAAGGCGTAACCCACACGGAATTTCGAGTAGAGTCCTAATACGAACTTGGATTTGCTAAATTAGACACGGGAAACTAAGTTCTAGACTAAATCTAAAATTACGCTAACTATTATCCGTATAATATTTTTAAAATAAAATAGAGTACGTTTGCGGGTGTTACATGATATGTGTGATGATTGTATTACCATATCGATTGTGATTGTTTATGTATATGTTGACCGGCCGTGTGTTGGAATTATTTTATAACTCTATCGTTATCCATACGATATTTCCGGCGTATGGTGAGTAGTTGTCTAGCAGGTATTTGATTAATGACGCTTTCTTGTTGGACTCATGATGGCGGGTTTGGACGAGGACGAAATTAAAGTTAAATTGATTAGTTGAGTCTTTGGACTTAGTTCTTGAGTTGTTATGTCGAGTTGTATTTTGATTTGGAGTTTGTATATTTTGTTTCACATGTAATAAATTAACTTACTTGTTTTGGGATTTACGTCATGATATGTAATAATTCGGGAAATCGAGATGGTAGCACATCTAATTAGCTTGACCGGGTAAATTGGGGTGTTACAGAGGGTATTAAACAATCACCAATTTAATTGACCACGAGGTCGTGCCATTATGATCTAATGGAATAAAAATAATAAAAAGGAAAAGATGAAACAAAATCAATTGGAAAATTAATAAGTTTTTATGTGAATCATTATCTAATCACGAATTTTTTATGCATTAAAACATCTACATGTTTATGTAAATCACTATCTAATCATCCTACTACGTCATTTTTTTATAATTTTTTCAGAGGCAACTTATTTTTTCGCTTGGTTTTCACTAAAAAAAAAACTTAAATTCACCCTCTACATTCTTTTTTCTCCATATGTATTAACTTAAGATATTATTACACCCTTATACAAAAAAATTATATACAAGTTTTAACTAACTAATATATGAAATTTAAAGGAGAAAGTTAGTACGGTAAATAATATAAAGTAAATAATATAGACAAAAAAAAGATTTCATTCTTCATTCATGAATTAAGCCAAACAAAAGTTATATCATGATAGAATTTAAAACTCATACCATTCTGATTTGATTCTTGATCCATATCGAAACCTCTATGCGAACCAAACGATTCATAAATATAGATTTGTAAAAATATTTGAAAAGTCGGGCTAAGGCCCTTTTTTTTGGACTTGCTTTGTTAAAATTTTATGAACTGAATTTAAAAAATCTAAATCTGAATTTAATTTAAAAAACAGGTTTTTCTCTTTTGTACCCCTGAAGTTGAATGGTAAGAATGGGTAATGTAATAAATTCTAATTCAACTAATTTATTTAGATAACTGAGTCTGAATTTGTAGTTTTTTTTTTGTTTCGGCTCTCAATAGGTCGTTCCACTCTTGCGCGAGGATGCCAGTCTTTGGATGAGTAGCCGCCTCCTGGTGAGTTTATTGCCTTGCCCATCTTTCTGCTGTTTTTCATATTCTTTATGGCTTACTTCCTCTACTACTCATATTGTAGGTGTGTTCAAATTTGAAAGAGGCTTTTCAGAAACTGTTCAAGTCTGAGCAACAAAGTTATTTCTCAGACTAATGAGCAACATGCAACGCTTGTTGAAACCATGCCGAATTCTATCCGCTGCACTGAGGTACTCACACCATTATATGTTACTTCGTACCTACTTCAAATTTTTAACGAGTATCATTACATATATTGTCCATTTGTCTTTGTCATTTGTGCAACACATGGTTATGTAAATGACCGCCAAAGATTGTATGTCTTTTATCAGGATGTTGCATCCCTTCTTCCATTCCTTTTACCTTCCCGTAGATTATTAAGGTTAGGTGAAATGGTTATGTAAATGGCCTCATGTGCCAATCTCATCAAATGCATATGTTAAGAATTTTCTTAAATGGCGTTATAAACGGAAATATTTATAAAAATGAGGCTAATTCCAAACTACTTACAAGGAATAGATCTACATTATCATTTTTAATTTTACTGATTAAGCCAGTAACTATTCGCCAAATGATATATCAACTAGATGACATTTTCCTACTAGTCGCTATTTCATTTAGCGACTAGCTAATTAGCAGACTAAAAAACCAATACAAAAAAGTAAAAAAATAATGGGATATTCTACGGTGTACCTCTTAATTTTTCAGTTTTCTACGTTTTACCCCTTTTTTTTTAATCTAAGTTTT
>JAIUZE010025605.1:0-29183 GCA_022085475.1 Heliosperma pusillum | reverse complement strand
AACGTTATTTACAATTCACCGACTTAGTTCACTTATAGGGCATTAATAACTAAATTGACAAGATCTCTCACATATTTAAAAATTGAGATTAGCCTTACCAATTAATAACACCTATGAATCCCGTGTTCATTAGGGCTACCACGCTCGTGGGTCCCTTTTTACCTCGGGTAAGTAGTGTGATACGATCACAAGCTAAAATTGGATTGGACTCAACGAGATAAGCGTTATCTTGGGACTAGGAGATTGATTTAGTTGAAATCCGTCAACCAAGAGTTCTAAGGGTAGAATTAGTCAAGTCATGACTTACCATTTCTAGATAAAAGTAGCATGCGATGACTATTTTTATTTAAAGATTGGTCTTGGAATCATTTATATAATTTAGTGAGAGGTCATTATATGAATGCTAAACTTGTTAAAATGTTTTTCAAGTAAATTAACAATGAATGTTTATATATTTCTTTTTGTTGTAGTTACCATATTCGCATAATGTGAACATCATCAAACGTTGTAACCTTGGGTAAGGACTCATGGTTGAGATTCGTCATGGACAAGTGTGTCCTAAAGGATGACGGAAGTAACTTCGTTGAATGGGAATCAACGATCAAGAGCGCCGCGTTATCCGATAACGTGCTTCGCTACTTGTTCGAAGAGCCCCCCACCGAACCCGGGCCAAGATCGTCCGCGGTGGTTCGGGCCGAATATGACCTTTATTTGAAGGTTTCTAATGACGTCAAGAATGTCTTGATTTGGTCAATCTCACCCAAACTCAAACTCCAATTGATTTCTCTCAATGCATATGCGATATTCACTAGGATCACTTCGATGTTTTCGCAAGCCCCTCAAATTGTCCAATATGAGGCGATTACGAAATTCTTTGACACTAAGCTTCAAAGGGGCCAAAAAGTTGGCCCACACGTGCTTAAAATGGTTGAGCACGCGGACACCTTAGAGCGTCTAGGGTGCACAATTCCGAATAATTTGGTGGTGGGTAAGATCCTTCATTCACTCTCACCTAAGTTCACCCAATTTAGGGTGAACTATAACATGAATGGCATGGACAAGAGTTTCCATGAACTCCATTCACCCTCACCCAAGCTGAGAGAGACATGGAGGCTAGTGGGAGTGAACCCAAGGATGTTCTTTCCATGAAAATGAAGAACATGAACCTTGGGGTGAGGAAGGGCAAGGGAAAGGGTAAGACTCTTTTCAAGAAATCCGGCAAGGGAAAGGCCAAGGTCTTTTATAAGGCCAAGCCCAAGGTCAACAAACACGCGGAGGCGTATTGCTATTATTGTAATGGCAAAGGGCATTGGAAACGCAATTGCCCCAAGTACTTGAAAGACAAGAAAGACGGTTGTGTGACAACGTCAGGTAAAATTCTTTCATCACTCTATCTGATAGATATTAACTTTGCTAGTACCTCTTCTTGGGTATTTGATACCGGTTGTGGTTCTCACCTTTGTAATCATGTACAGGGGCTGAGGGACGTGCAAGCACTAGCCAAGGGTGACGTGGACCTACGCATGGGAAATGGAGCTAAGGTAGCCGCAGTTTCCGTGGGCACCTACGTTCTTCTTTTTCCTAATGGTTTAGAGTTGTATTTAAATAATTGCTATTATGTTCCAACTCTTACCAAGAACATTATCTCCATTTCCGTGTTAGACATGGAAGGATTTTCTTTTTGCATTAAGAACAATGGTTGTACTTTTGCTTTTAATGAAATGGTTTATGGCGAGGCCATTTCTATTGGAGTTATTTATGTTCTAGATATTGCAAAAGAGGTCTATCATGTAGAAAACAAGAAGCTCAAAACAGGTGAACCTAATAAATCATACCTTTGGCATTGTCGTTTAGGGCACATAAACGAACGACGCATAAAGAGACTTGTTTCATCTAAAGTACTCAAACCATTCGATTACGAATCTTATGGCGTATGCGAATCTTGTCTTCTATGCAAGATGACTCGTGCTCCTTTTACGGGAAAAGGGACACGAGCAAGTGAAGTATTAGGACTTATACATACGGATGTATGCGGTCCAATGACTATCCGAGCTAGAGGTGGTTATCACTACTTCATTACGTTTACCGACGACTTGAGTAGATATGGATATGTCTACTTGATGAGGCATAAAAGTGATGCTTTTGAAAAGTTCAAAGAATTTCAAAATGAAGTAGAAAACCAATTGAATAAAAAGATTAAAACCCTACGATCCGATCGTGGTGGTTGAAATACTTGAACATGAAATTTGGGGGAAGTCCAACCTAAAAGATGTGTGTTATGTATCACATTGACTCCTCCTTGAACACTCAATTAAACCGGTGTATCCGAAAGGAGAAATTCGTCTTTATTAGATATGGTTCGATCTATGATGAGTCTAACACAGCTTCCTGATTATTTTTGGGGTTTTGCTATCTTATCTGCAATATTTTCACTAAATCGAAGCCCGACTAAAGCGGCAACAAGACTCCATATGAGATATGGACAGGAAAAGTTCCTTATTTGTCATTTATGAGAATTTGGGGATGCGAGGCTTTTGTTAAGAATAAGTCTGACGATAAACTCGCACCCAAATCTGACAAATGTCTTTTTGTAGGATATCCAAAGGAATCACGTGCTTATTACTTCTACAATAAACACAAGGACAAAGTGTTTGTGTCTCGTGATGCAGTCTTTTTAGAAAATGATTTTATTTCTAAAAGACAGAGTGGGAGAAAATTTGAACTTGATGAAGTCCAAGAGCCACAAACGAAAAAGGACGACGAGGAAAACTTTCCCTCTTCGTATGGTACGGAAATTATTCCTTCGGAACCTAGGAGGTCTAGCAGAATTAGTCATCCACCTGATAGATCTTGGTATTATAGAGGAAGGTGATGACTATAATGTGTTACTTTTTGAAAGTAACGAACCTACTACCTACAAAGCAGCCATTTCTAGTCCCGACTCAAAGCTATGGCTAGGAGCCAGGCAATCCGAAATGGATTCTATGTACGACAATCAAGTATGGGACTTGGTTGATTTACCTAAGGAGGTACGACCTCTTCAGTGTAAGTGGATCTATAAGATCAAAAGTGGCATAGACAAACATAATGATGTTTATAAAGCTAGATTGGTGGCAAAAGGTTTCACCCAAGTTCATGGTCTTCACTATGACGAAACCTTCGCCCCATTCGCCATGCTTCGATCCATAAGGATTATCTTAGCGGTTGCCGCATTTCATAATTATGAGATTTGGCAAATGGATGTCAAAACCGCCTTCTTGAATGGGATTCTAGAAGAGGAAGTGTACATGACACAACCTGAAGGTTTTGTGGATCCATCAAACCCTAATAAGGTATGCAAACTTAAGAGATCCTCTAGGTCCTTAAGCAAGCATCCGTACTTGGAATCATCGTTTCGATCATTAATGAAACAAAATGGTTCACTCGAAGTTCGCTGAACCATGTTTATACATGAAGTTTAGTTGGAGTAAAGTAACTTTTCTAGTCTTGTATGTAGATGACATACTACTCATTGGGAATGATATTCCAATGCTCACTTCTGTAAAGGAGTGGCTAGGAATACATTTCCAAATGAAAGACTTAGGAGAGGCCCAGCGCATCTTATGTATCCGGATCTATAGGGATAGATCTAAAAGGATACTAGCATTAAGTCAAGAGACTTATATTGATAAGATTCTTGATCGGTTCAACATGAAAGACTCTAAGAGAGGCTTTATTCCTATGGGAAGTGGGATCACTTTGAGCAAGTCAGAGTGCCCTACGAAAACCGAGGAGATTGAACGCATGAAATTGATCCCTTACGCATCAGCTGTTGGATCAATCATGTATGCTATGATGTGCACTCGTCCCGACGTTGCATATGCTTTAAGCATGACAAGTCGTTACCAAGCAAATCCAGGTGAGAGTCACTGGATAGCCGTAAAGAACATCCTTAAGTACTTAAGAAGGACCAAGGATTCGTTCTTAGTGTTTGGAGGCGAGACTGAGTTACGTGTAAAGGGTTACACAGATGCCAGTTTCCAAACAGATAGGGATGATATGAAATCCCAATCCGGCTACGTTTATATGATGAATGGAGGAGCTGTTTGCTGGAAGAGTTTCAAGCAAAGCGTTACAGCGGATTCTACAACAGAAGCAGAGTACCTTGCAGCGTCTGAAGCTGCAAAGGAAGCTGTGTGGATTCGGCAATTTTTGGAAGGACTAACAGTAGTCCCTACTGCCAAAGATCCTATCACAATTTATTGTGATAACAGTGGGGCTATTTTTCAGGCAAAAGAGCCCAAGTCTAGTAACAAGTCTAGACATGTACTTAGGAAATATCATGTAATTAGAGATTACGTGGACAGAAAGGAAATTGACATTTGTAAGGTTGGGACAGATGACAACATTGCTGATCCTTTAACCAAGCCTTTATCAAAGGCTAAGCATGATGGTCATGTCGTCACAATGGGATTGAGACGTGTGCCAGAATTCCTTTAGATTATGTAATATGTAATAATTGAATGTTGTATTAATTATTTCATATATGATAATGGCATTCATTGTTCGAGTTTTATTTTAAACTCTTTTATTTAGTTTGACTAAATTTAATACTTTGTTTATCCGAATAGATTGTTGGACCCTATTCAAGTGAATAGGACGAACTTAGTATTTTGTCCCTAGTCACTCAATGAGGTGACGTCTCGAAATGACTAGATTGTAAGTCGATCGATGGTTGGTTCAGCACCATGGGGTCATGGAGATGACTGGTCGTTTACATAGACAGACTGTATGACACTCTGTCGGACAGTGACATTGTAGAGACCCTTAAATCAATTATTTGATGCCTGGTCGTGGCAGGGTCTTCTATCTTATTCCTATAAGTCGATTCTTTTGACTGGCGACCGTCTATCTGAGTCGGTGCAGGTTCCGATTGGTTTTGGTTGATGTTCTAGGTCGTGCCGTAAAAGGAGGCCGGTGGACTTCTTCTGGATCATGGTGATCTGCATCATACAGAGTAGATGGATCAACAGGAATTGTCCACCCACGTTGGGTAAAAACATCTTTAGGCCACTCGAGGAGAAGTTACTGTAAATGCGTGGCCACGCTCGGAAAGAGATCTATGGTAGATTTTCCGGTCATACAGTTACTCTCCCTATCGAGAAAACCACTCTAGATATTGTCAATCGCAAGTGCGACCTGAAAGACACCTTGCGTTGAGTGGGAGATGTGGTAAAGAGACAAGAGAATCGGTGACTCACACTTGTGTCAGACAAGTGTGAGATTGTTGGAGTAGGTGTCCTCCACAATATTGCGCCACATAATGAATCTTATTAAGGAATATAATTGGGATTTTATTCCTATATAGATGATTAGTCATTTGATAACGTAAACATAACTTTTTCTGACTAGTTTTGACGTTATGTCCGTTTGACGGCGGTGATACAACTGATCCCTTTCGGTCCACCTAAAGGATAAATCCAAATGTTAACTACTTATTTTTTTTTTTTATACGATACAGTTAATTAGTAACAAATTACATATATTCGATATGTACTAGAGTTAATTGTTAGAAATTGGGTTAAGAACTCAAATTCGATTAAGTTTATTTTTCAATTATGCGATAATTGACTAATAAATTTATATCTTATTTTAATACGATTAAATAAGATTTAACTTAGTAATTAATCGTTAAATTACTAAATTAGTTGAGGTTGTGAGATAGAGGTAATTAGTTAATTATATTTACAAGGAGTTGTAAAATAAATTAACCATGCATTGTGGGACCCATTATATATTGATATAATGGTAAAATATTACTTAAAATGTTAAGTACATATTATTTATTTAATTGAGTCATATAATTGTTATATGATCAAATTAACACTTAATTATACAAGATAATTAACCATATGATCAATAAGTATTTGTGAGCCAAATATAAAAAAAAATCAAAATGGACCAAACTAGGCCATTGTGGCCGGTTAGATTGTAGTTACAAAGGTGATGATTGTTGTTCTTCTTTACACTCTTTAGTTACTAATTGAAAGTGACATAACAAGTAGAATATAATCATCACTTATACTACAACACTTCACCCTAATGCATGTGACTAAAATAAGCAAAATGAGAGCCTTGTAGAGCTCACCATGACCGGCCATATTGCCTATAAAAGGGCAATATGGTTGATCATTTTATTCATTCAATTCATGCTTGTTTTCCTTACTTCTCTCAAAACTCATCTTCTCTCTAAAACTCTCAAATACTAATATTTACTAAGTATTACTAGTGTAGTAATATAGCCATAATATTAGTAGTATAATATCTATCTTATTATCTAGTTAATAATAAGGGTAGATTATTTGGGTTCATCTTGGTTCAACTTGAAGGAGGTCTTCTAGTTTGGAGATTTCTTGTTCATCCATATTATTAGCTCAAGAACAACAAGAAGGTGTTCTTGTTGTGCCCATATTATTTCCATATCAATGTGAGAAAATTTCTTCTTTTATATAAATGTCTTTATATTTGCATGCATGTTACATAGATCATTAAATACTAAATTAACAAGTAATTTAGCAACTAATTAGAAGAGTCTAATTAAGGTCTATGGACTTTCAAGTTCACTTTATGAACTCTCAACTGTCTCGAAGCATAAGCCACCACCTTCCTACTTTGCATAAGTACACAACCCAATCCCATCTTGGAAGCATCACAATAGACATCAAAGTCTACACCATCTTCAGGCAAGGTCAACACCGGAGCGATAGTCAACCTTTTCTTTAACTCTTGAAAAGCGGCTTCACAAGCTTCATTCCATAGGAACTTGGTTTCTTTCTTCAACAATTAGGTCATAGGTCTAGCAAGCTTTGAGAAATCTTTGACAAATCTACGGTAATAACCAGCTAAACCAAGAAAACTTTGAACTTCTCTAACGTCAGTCGGACTCTTCCAATCAACCACAGCTTCAATCTTCGAAGGATCCACCATTACACCTTATTTAGAAATTACATGCCCAAGAAAAAACACCTTAGGTAACCAAAATTCACACTTGGAGAATTTGGCAAACCACTTTTGACGACGAAGAACACCCAAAATAGTCCTTAGATGAATAGCATGCTCTTCTTCGGTCTTGAAGAAAATAAGGATGTCGTCAATCAACACCACCACACACTTGTCAAGGTACTCACTAAATGTGCGGTTCATTTGATCCATAAAAATAGCGAGAGCATTAGTCAATCCAAATGGCATCACCTTGAACTCATAATGACCATACCTTGTACTAAAAGCGGTCTTCGGAATATCGGCATCACGAACGGGAATTTGGTGATAACCGGATCTCAAATCAATCTTGGAAAAAGTAGAAGCACCCTTTAGTTGATCAAACAAATCTTCAATCCTTAGCAAAGGATACCTATTCTTGATGGTAATTCGGTTCAACTCACGGTAATCTAGGCAAAGTCTCATAGAACCATCTTTCTTCTTCACAAAGAGAACGGGAGCACCCCAAGGCGAGGCACTTGGTCGAATGAAACCTTTTTCAATCATATCATCAAGTTGCTTCCTTAACTCTTTCAACTCGGTCGGAGCCATACGGTAAGGAGCTTTGGCTATGGGTCCGGAACCAGGTACAAGATCAATAGAAAACTCAACATCACGCGCGGGAGGAATCCCGGGCAAATTTTCATGGAATACATCAACGAATTCACGAACTATAGGCACATCTTCAATATTTAGCAAAGTGGTAGTTGAAGAAGTCACAATACACAAGTATGCTTGGTGACCCCTTCTTACCATACTTACCAATTTCATTGCGGAAATCAAAGACACACCCTTTCGGGGATGAGATCCCTTATAGGTTATTCTAACTCCTAACGGACTCTTTAAATAGATCTTTTGATCTCAACACTCGAACCTAGCATGGTATAATGCTAACCAATCAATACCTAGAATTACATCGAACTCTCCTAGAGGAAACTTAAGGAGATTTGCGGGAAATATAGTACCCGAAATAGAGATTGGGACATTTGGATAAAGAGTAGAACAAGAGATAATTTCTCCGGATGGTAAGGATATGGGAGTACCTCACTAGAACTAGGCTCGATTTTTAATTTATTAGCATAAGTCGAAGACACAAAGGACATAGAAGCACCGGTATCAAATTGAATAAGTCACGGATGCTCTAAGATTGAGAACATACCCGTAATTATCTCCGGATGAGCATCGGCTTCGGCTCGGCTCAGAACGAAGATAGAACCCTTAGGTTTCGCAATTGGAGGGGGCAACTTACGATCGGGGCAATCCTCATAACGGTGACCACCCTTTTGGCAAAAGAAGCAAATATAAGGTCGGTAGGAACAAGTCACACCGGGGTGGTGTGGTTGTCTACAACGGTTACATAAGCGACTTTGAGCTTGAGGAGGAGCATATGGCCTATGAGCCACGTTAGAAGTAGCTTGTGGAATGAAAGGAGCGGGAGCTCTTGTACTAGCATTTGGAGGATGATTGAATCTCCTCTTGTTGGCATAAGAGTTGGAGGACGAAGGAGTAAACGGTCTCTTCCCATAGACATTTGGCCTAGGAGTGAAAGAAGGAGAGGGATTCTTCATCATAGCTTCATCCCTAATGGCCTTCATGGAGTTCTCGACCCATAAAGCATCATCATATAAATCCCAAAAGGAAGTAGTATTCCTCCTCACTTTACTTTGAAGTAAAGCACTAAGCTAGTTGCGGTAGTAGAAAGCTCGATCCTCGTCATCTTTGATAAGCCTCGGAGCAAAATGAGCAAGCTTGTTGAACTCCGAGGTAAAGTCTTGTGCCGACAAGTTACCTTGCTTAAAGTCAATAAATTCCTTGAGGCTTTGATGCTTTAGCTCCTTAGGATAAAATGTAACAACCCGAATTTTCAAAACAAAAGAAATACCTTAATAATTAAATAATCCATCAGAGTACAAAGATGAATAGGGTCAAGGTGGCGGAAACACCTGACCAATCCGGATCGATACTCAAATCCAAAACTAAACTAATACATTATTAATAATTCTTAACTTAAATAAATTCCTAAATAAATTATTCTTCTCGCCACAAGTCTCTCCAGCACAACATCCAGACAAGCAGCAACCAACTCAACCTGAGAATGGGGGGTCGACAATCAGTCGGGAGTAACTAGGTTCTCTCCCAGTCATGTTTACAACAGGCTAAGCATAACAACAATCCATAATAGAATAAGTAGATCAATTGTAACATGAGAAATACCATAAGCACTCAATTGCAGTAACCAAGACAGAATTCGAACTCTGACACAACTGACATGACGACTCAACTCTAGCTGAGCACAACATACCAAACAGGTGTAATACGACCCACACACAAACCGAAGGCACAAAGCTAGCAATAAGCATAGCAAATAGAGAGAACGCCCGTTAGAGGGTATAACGCACTGCCTCTAACTCCTAGAGCGTATAACGCACTGCTCTAGGTGATGGAGCGTATAACGCACTGCCTCCATCGGGTGTGGAGCGTATAACGCACTGCCTCCACGGTACTATGTATGGCGTATAACCACTGCCCATATGTCTAAGACCTGGCCAGACCCTCGATGCATTAACTGTACATCGAACGACACTCGGGGACCAGAGCGTATAACGAACTGCCTCTGATACCCCGCCGAACATAGACCATAAAACCCAATTCCCGAAGGGTAGCGTTAGTTCATTCCGATAGTATATAAATTATACTATCGTCATCTATTCAACCAGCAATAAACAAATGCACAGTATAACTGACTGTACAAACCAATACGTGAACAACGTCACGACAAAACTCAGGAATAGTATTACTGACTGCCCAACAACGCGTGAACAACGTCACGACTCAACCAATGAACAGTATAACCGACTGTCCCCCAATAAAAAGATAAGAATAACCAATAATATGAGCAAACATAGTGTTATAGTCCAACTAACCATAACACCACAAATAAACAAGCACAAATGACTAAGGTTATAGTATCTTGACCTATAACATTACACCTCAAGGTCATGTTATAGTTCGAGTTACCATAACACCAGACACAAAAGCATATAACATCCAATGTTATAATACCACCAACTATAGCCTTCACTTAACCTTAGTGAAGTTATAGTAACATCAGCTATAACCTTCACTCAGCTTTAGTGAAGTTATAGTAACATCAGCTATAACCTTCACTCATCTTTAGTGATGTTATAGTAACATCAGTTATAACCTTCACTCAGCTTTAGTGAAGTTATAGTAACTTCAGCTATAACGTTGGTTAAGCTTGTCAGGTTATAGTATCATCAACCATAACCTTCGCTTAATTCCAGCAGAGTTATAGTACACCACCTATAACTTTTGTTAAGCTTGTCAGGTTATAGTATCATCAACTATAACCCTCACTTAATTTCAGCAAAGTTATAGTACCTTCAGCTATAACCTTCACTCAACTTTAGTGAAGTTATAGCAACTTCAAGCTATAACTTTATACGTGCGAGGTTATAGTATCATCAACTATAACTCCCTTCCATCACGGGTTAGTCCTCTATAACAAATTCACCGAGGGGTCGACTCCACGGTACAAACCGCCATGTCACCACAACGAGTCTTGTTATAGTACACCGCACCATAATGTCACTTTCAAAGTTATAACTCAAATAGGTATAACTAGGGTAGCTTACATGCAAAGTTATAGCAACTTCAGCTATAACCTTAATGATGTAAACCAAAACCCTAATTTCTCAAACAACCAAAACCCTAGGTGATAAATCACCAAACCCTAGCCTCCACCTCAAGAGAGGCCATGGCCAACATAAAACCCTAGGCCACTACCATTGGTGCGCCTAGGCCGTTGCACACGGCACCAAAACAACGCCACTAGGGTTGTATCGGGCAATCCTAAATGACACAAATAATATTATACAAAATAACATATACTCCCTCTGTTCCAGTGAGATGTTTACACTTGCTTTATTTTGTGAGGGGGAAATAAAGCAAGTGTAAACAATTGACTGGGACGGAGGGAGTAATAAATACAATTAAATGCATATAATATTACGCACAATACAATTAAATCATACATACACCAATATATCATGTAAATCATGCTTATTTTCTATAAACATAATTAAAGAAGAAAACCTAGTTACCTTTATTACGCAATAAAGACCACAAAATAATATTCATCTTCATAAAGACGCCATTAATATTGCTACAGAAATCCTCCTCCAAAAACGCCCCAAAAGAAAGACATCTTTATCTTATTCTTCTTATTTACCAACAAATATATAAACCCTAAAGGTAGGTCTAAACTCCATACAATCGAGTCCCTTAAAAATAATAGGAATAGAATATATTATAGAAGTAAGAGCCAGGATTGTAAATATATAATTTATATTTGATTTGTATGAAGAAAGTTGCATAACAATGGAGTCAAAGAGAGAAAATAAGAATAGAGGAAGAAGGAGAATCTCACGGCTGAACAACAAACAAACGCGGCAGGGAAAGATTGAGCAAGTTGCTAGCTTGCTTAGGGTTTCATTATTTATATAGAGAATTTAAGTGGGCTTTTGACCCATTAGCTCACAAGATATATAATCCAATTACAAATTAGGTTTCGAATAATTAAAACGCTCAAAGAGTTTATATAGGAGAAGTAGCTATTAAATTAAAATTGTAAAATCGTGCGCGGACATTTTAACCCATCCAATTTAGGTAAAAACGGAAAATAACAAAATAGAGATCGCAAGCGTTAAATACGCATTAAATAATTAAACTCGCAAAATAATTATTTTAATAAATAAATTTCCGAATAAAATTATTAGAAAACGCGGGGTGTTACATAAAATCGACCTTCAACTAGAGCTTTGAAACAAGCCCAATTGAAATCGTTTTCAAGAGTAGCGGTGGCACTAGTAATCGCCCACTATTTATATGCTTCCCTTACAAGGAAATGCTTGGCAATCCTCACCTTGTCCTCTTCACGGACTTGGTATAAATCAAATTGCTTCTCCATTTCTCTGAACCATTCCGATAGCTCGGTAGGGTCCGGCTCTCCACCGTAAGGTATAATCTTACTTCTGGCTATTTGTCTTGCCACCCAAGCGTAGCCTCCTTGGTGGTTATCTTCTCTACGAGGGGGAACTTGGTTGGCTAGAGCAATAGCCGCATCTTGTTGATTCTTCAACACTTGCGTAAGAGCTTCTAGCATAACATTCTCTAGTACTCGAGGTCTAACCATCTTCATAAGAAACAAAAACAAAACAAGTTAATCCTAACACTTAGCATAAACAAATAGACTACCAAGTAAAATCCTTAACTTCTACCCATCTCTCATTCATTATTTCAAGGTCAAGTAGTTTAAGTTTAGGGTTCACGTGTGTGCGTCGGGAGCGATAAAGCTCTGATACCAACTGTGACAACCCTCGCGAATGCGGTAAATAAAACATAACAAACATGTGATTTATATAGCAAAAAATACGGTGTTTTTAAAACTTTTTACATGCAAATAGAAAAGTACGAGGAATGTCAATAATTACAAACCAAAGTATAAAATACTACAAGAGACGTAGTCTCTCAAAATGCTATCCAACATCAAAGTTATTAGCAACTAGCTAAACAACGTCTAGAGGTGACTCATCTAGGCCAACACCCGCTAGCTCACACCCGAACCCAAAATACCACAAGCAAAGAGCCATCCAATCAAGCAACCTGTTCATCCATGAAAAAAATGAACGACACAGTCAGTGGGGAGTAACTCCGGGTTCTCCCAGCCATATCACATTAAACATACATAAACGGAAATACAAAAGTAGAACTATGCATATATAGATATACATATGATATACGAGAAGGATAAATAGGCAATTCAATACATAAGAATATCGATCCATGAAGTATAAAACCGTAACCATCATATTATAGAAAGACTCGGGGACGACTCTCTTAGGCAACCATACACTCTCACTAGGGCTTGCATCTCACCGTTAGCGACATAAGTTTTATAAGATTGAGACTCGACAAACAAACCATGCCAAGTCATCCAACGATCACAAGTAATCGATCATATAATCATCCATTCAAACGTACAATACGTTGACGACATCTCTCATGGTAAATGACACGCACTAGCACCGTGTACATGCAAGTATCATTAAAAGGCATCCACGGGATAAAACATTGCCCTGAACGCATACACGATACAATTCATTTCGTATATGTAGACTAATTTCTTCCCGGTAGGACGACGATCATAATACGGTCCTAGTCTAAACCTGGCCAGACTCTCGGAATAAACGTTTTCCAATTCGACATGCGATGACATTTCGCATCCAAGACTAGGTCAATCATAGACGCCGAGTACCCCAAATTCGGTAAACCTTCACGAAAGAGGCGGAAAAGAGCACAAGCCACATAACAAGCGATACGCTACATGCAATGACACCACCTCGCAAGTATACAACATTTGACGGATGGGTCGATCAACGCAAAGCGTTCGCCTCCCAACAACGTCGTCATATGCCCACTAACACATGCAATCAAGCAGTAAGGATACACTCCCCGTTCCGACATTCCAGCCTTACGAACGTGGAGGTAGCCAAGGGAATGAGAGTACAAAGCACATAGAAAATTAGTGCTCAAACCGTAACATTTGTAAAAACCGACTCAAAGTGGGACATACCAAAAACCGTCACAAAACATGCGATACAAGCGAAAGGAATATCATATATTCAAAACATTAATATTCAAAGTCATTACGTAAATTTCTACGATAAACGAACCATCGAAAATATTATAAATGAAAACGTAAGAAAGAACTTGCAAAGGAAAGTCAGTGTGTGCCAGCCGGTCAAGGGGACCGGCTGCCGGCTACCCGGCTGGCACCCATAATAACAATTGAAAACAAGTGAAAATACAGAGTGTCCCAGCCGGTCAAAGGGACCGGCTGCCGGCTACCCGGCTGGGACCAAAGACATACGAGAAAAACAAAGGCAAACTGAGGTGTGTTTCAGCCGGTCGGCCGGTCGGCCGGTTGAGACCAATTATATACTAAAATTTTTACGTAACACAATTAAACATCAGCCACTCCCCGGCCGGTCAGCTGACCGGCTGCCGGTCGGCCGGCTGGGGTCTATTATGCACGAAAACAATACTTTCAACACTTATGAATATTAACCAACTTCAATTATCATCATCAATCATCAATTCTCATTATCAAATATCAACTAACAACAACTAATATCAACAACACAATTCCTAAGATTACTAATCATATTCTAAATACAATCACTGTCATAGAAAACACATAAAACACGTAAATGATATCGAGTAGCCCTTCACCATTACCTTTCGCGTCTTCAATCCTCGTCGAGGTCCTCTTCTATCAAGTAGTAGTCTTTGTCGAGGTCTTGGAGGTCACCACCTACAATTAGATAATAAAAGATGAATATAATTCACCTTTGAGAAAGACGGATAAATTGAAAAGCGAGAAAGACGGTAATTTTATCACTAATACGGATAGAGGACGATGAAAGGGAAAGAATAAGACGAACTTTAGTGAATTTGAGCGAGAAATGAAGGAGTAGTGACGATATTAAAACTTGAGCAAATATGGAGGTTAGGGTTTGATGGTTACTTTGTTAGGAAGAAGAAGATTGAATGTGAGGAAGTTAGGGTTATGAGGGAGTATATGAAGGAGTAAGTGGAAAACATATGGGAAAAGCCAAAAAACGTCTTAAGACGTAACTTACGCGAAATCTCGCGTGAAGTCCAAATACGAACTCGAAAATTCTAAATTAGATACGGGAAATTTAATTCTAAACTAAAACTAAATTTCGCTGAAAAGTCCGTAAAATATTTTTACTATAAAAAAAGGGTACATTTGCGGGTGTTACAATAAACACCACCAGTATATGAATTTAATAAATATTGAATTTTGATTGAATTATCACTTACTTTTCTCTGAAGAAGGTTTTGTCGAGGTGCTTACTTTACCAAACATGCTTAATCGTAGTAAACCACACAATGGAGAGTAGACAATTGCATATTTGAGAGAAATTTTGATAGAGATTGGGCGAGGAAAGTGGATTTGTTGGAAGATAAAAGGATTTCAGAATGAAATTAATGAGAGAAGTAAGGTTTAATGGGTAAAGTAGGTCTATTATAAGGGAAGGGTATATCGGTCACTATTTACAAAATATCACCGGAATCCCCATTTTGATGCAACTTTCAATGCTAAATGATTAGTTGGGTGTAATTATCAAAAATATTTATATAAGTCTATAATTTTCAAATCATGTTTTTAAAAGGCTTTAATCAACAATTTTTCCTAGTTATTATAGTTTGTCCATTCTTTTTTTTCTTTTTTTTGGTAATCTATGTGTTTTTTTGTTGTGTTTGTTTTACTAGCGTCGTAAAACAAGTAATTAACACGTCAAATTATCAATTTATAAAAGTCTAACCAACACTAAACTTAACTCAACAAAAAGTAGTATAGCGAAAGAAAGGGTCGATTCCCAAGAGAATGCAATGAAACTAAACTAAACTATTCTATAACTCTTGCAAGATTAAATAAAATACTAATCACGAATTAAGAACCTAATGACACAATTAAGGATACCAATTAGGATATTATCACACAATGGATATTAAAAATTGTAAACAATGTTGGAACATATAACAAGAATGTTTGGTTGAAGTAGTGACATAAAAATATTACAAAAGATGAAAACTTTGATGTTGAGACAATTCAACACACACTTAAAAGACAAGAAGATTCAGTAAAAGATGATATTTGATGCAATTCTACTTTTTGGAGGAACAATTCACCAAAATAAACACAAAAATAACAACCCCTATACTTATTAGCCTAATGGAAACTTAATCCCACAAGTAGTGACTAACATCTAAGCCAATGAAGCATCACCTTCCCTATACAAGTTAAATATTATTTAAGCCAACACTAGTGAAAAAGATAGAGACTTTAAGAGCATTCAATGCATAGGATCAAGATTAGGAACACGTAACACTAATCTAAGCCAATTAGTGAAATATGACAAGCAATAATATCCACTCACAAGATGTGAAAACTAAATCATCTACACAAGGTGTAAGCTTGCTACAATATATTGCACAAACTAATCCATTCATATAACATTAGCACAAGATGAATGAATAAAACACAAAGATGGTCAACCTTGACGATTGAACATTTAACAATGTCATAAAAACAAGAGAAAGCTACTAATAAGAAAAATAAGAGTTAAATTCTTACAAATATTAAGGAAAGAGTGAACCTTTAAGTAGAATTACACCAAATAATAAGTTAGCCCTCCACAACATCAATAACCAATGAAGATTAAAGAAGGATTATCCTCTAATACAAGCCCTCAAACTCAACGATTAAATATTAATGTTCTCAAGGGTGTGTGATACTCTAAAAATCTAAAAATGCTTATATTATATAGTCCTCTCACATTAGGTCTTGGGAACACCAACAAGCAAAGCCAATGAAATATTCTAAATGAGATGGAACCCGTTTTTTGGGCAGGGTGCGTAGCCAGAGCAGCCTACGCAGCTCCCGGATCCAGCTTTGCTTCCTTGCTTCCGATGCCCCTTCGACTTTATTCCCGACTTGTTGACTTTATTTTTGTCTTCTTCTTACGATCTCCATTGACCGGGTCCACAGATTGACTTCTGTTGACGAGCATTGACTTGCGGTTTGAGTAGGGTTAGATTCGGCTTCAAAAAGGAAAACACAAAACCAAGGCAAAATCTACACAACAATTACAAGACTCGCAACTTTAATACAATTAAATTTTCTCGAAACAAAAACATGACTCAATCAAAGAAATTAAGGCAAAGACGGGACATACTAAATTGACAGAAGACACATACTAATGACCCTTAATTAAATGCTAAAATTAAGCTAAAACATATAAAATACACGACACCTTTTGACGTTTTAAAATACCCCTACACTTTAAATTTTACTCATCTCGAATAAAACTCGAGGCTATCGTAAAAACGCAAGTCCAAAAGTGTGTGCGGGAGTATTCAACCTCTTTTCCACACCCTTGGGTTGGTAACTGCCTCAAGAACAACCACCAATGACAAAAAAAAAAAAGACTCAATATTTTTGAACTCCGACTCAGCATCACATCTCCCTTCTTATAATCACGCAATACCATGACACAAGCGGGACGACCTTCATCTTCCATCACAACACTACACTATTTCACCCCCTTATCATGCCATCAAATATAAATAGGCTACTTGCTTGACCCCAACCTACACAAACTGTACAACAAAGCAACCTACACAAATAAATCCACCAATTGAAACAACAACAAAAATATGAGACACAAAAAGAAATTGAAGTTGTCCTAACAGCCTTCATATACCTGATGAGGGATTTGTCGCGAACCCCTCAACCAAACAAAACTTATAATGCTCAATACCAAACTAATTAATGTAGTAGGGTAAGGAGGTCGAACCCAAAGGACGGTTAGGATTGGCTATCAATTTTTGTTTTTATCTAGTCTAGTTCGGACGAAAATAAGAGGTTCAAATGCTAAGGACGAGCTAGATGTAATAACTAAAACTAGCAATGAAGCAAGAAAATATTAAACACGGCTTAAAAAGGACTAAGGTGAATGGGTTCATTAATGTGGTAAAGGTCAATTATGGCGAGGGTTAAGACTAGTCTAATGGTAAGTCTAGATATGTCTTCACCTCTCGGTGCAAGACGGTCTCTAGGTAAGTCTCGACCTCTCGGTGCAAGATGGGCCCTAGCCTAAGGTTCAATCAGGTTCTCGCCCTAACCTCCCCCTAAGTATTCAAAACACACACAAACACATTACAAGTCAAGCTCTCACTCAAACTAGTAATTAAACATGGAAATGACTCAAATTGCTAATCTAAGCATTTCATCAAACATCATGAGTGCACAAAACAATTAGACTACCCTAATACTCATTCTTTATGCCCAATTACCATAATCGACCCACATACCTACATTAAATTCCCCATCTAACCTAGTGATGAACTACTCAAACATGTTTAAGACAAACAAAAAGATTAACACAATAATAAATATATTAAACATTACTAATAAGTAGATCTAGTAAAACAATGTAATTAAAATGAAATTAGAAGTAAAAAAAGAATGAAAGACGAGATTTTTACCGATTAACATAAATGAGACGGAAAAGTTACGAACTTGAATAAAAACCCGATCTTTCAATCTTAATCTTCATACAAAATCCGAGTAGAGAAAAGTATTACAATATTTAGGGAAGGATTAAAAGAAGAAATTAAACTACGATAATATAATCTAGTGAGACGGGTTTTTCTTCTAGAGAGACGGTCTAAAAATCTATCTAAAATAATCTACCGTAAAATTATATATTATGATGGTCTGCCCTTTCTCTCGTCTAATTTCTACATAATAATCCTCATGGGTCTTCTCTCCTCCCCTATTTCTAATACAAAAGAAGCAAAACAAAAATAAAAGCAATGCCCAATAGTTCACGCTCAAATAGAAAAAGAGAGAGGGAGTCTGAGCGGTCCGTCGGTCGCCGGTCACAAGACAGGCTCGGAAATTCCTGCTTCTAAATGGCCATAAAATAGAATAAGGGACTCCCAGCCGGTAGCCCGGCGGACGGTGGACCGGCTGGAAACCCAGGGTTCATTCTTGTGTTGCGCGGAGAAGTATCAAAGGGGCACGACCGGTTAACAGGCAGTTGGCCGGCTGGCTGATTGTCTTTCCATATTGAAACGCACACAAAGCATGGAAGGAGACGGGAAACTGAGAGGAGTTCAGCGGCTGATTGCCCAGGTGGTGCGAACTGGGCATTATGGTGGCCATAGTGGCTGCTGCAGGTCAAAGACGGAGGAGCGTGACCATGGTGATTGGTGATGAGATGGATGGAGAAAAGGGAGGTGAGCGGAGGTGATGTCGATGCGAGTGGTGGACTCTGATGGCGGGTCGAATGGTGCTCCTGGCGGGGTGGTGTTTCGGTTTCGGTACAGAAATGAGTTGCTCGTTGTGCTTGATCCGGTTATGGGTAGCCATGGTGATGATAGAATGGTGGGCTCCGGTGAGTGAAAGCAGTGATGCAGGAGACGTTGGCAAGTCCCTTCATCGGTCGACCATGGTGGAGCTTAGTATGATGGTGGTGGATCAATGACAATTGGTATTGGTGAAGGTAGAGGCTGAAAGTGAGTTTTCTTATTGTGAAGTGGGCTAGTAATGGAGATTGGTAGTATATGATTACATTTGAAGATGATGAATGACTTTGTCGAATTCTGACTTTGACTTTGCATTTCATTTCAATTGCTTCGTTATAAATTGACTTCCTCCCTCCATCTTCGGCCCGTCTTAAATTTCGATCCCTCGTCGCTTTCTTTTTCTTTTATTCACACCAAATACCTAAAAACACCTACAAAATTAAAATATATAGAGGAGGCATACATGGATGCTCATCCATCACAATTTGTTGCTCAAAATGATGCATATCTTTCTCAATCAGCCGCACAAAGAAGCACAGTGGAAGATCTAGGCTAGGGAAATGATTTTAACGTGTAGTTTGTAATTGAAAAAGTTGTGTTTCTGTTTAATTTATGTAATAGTTGAACTTAAAACTTGTAAGGAAGAGAAATCAGTGACTGCTTGATGTTTGACAAGCATAGTTTTTGACAAGGATTAGCTATGTCATTTTGGACAAGGATTTGCAATGAAATGTAACTGAATTTTCCATTCATTTGTCTTGATTAATAGCCATTTTTCATTAAAATATCATTTGCCAAATAGTCTTGTAGATACCTGTATCCATCGATACCGGCATTTATTGAAATCCCGCCAAACACCCAATGATGAGGACAACATGTCTTTCTCGTTTGACATTATCATTATTTGTAGTTCGTTTTACGATGTAAAATGGGCGTCGTCGTTACATTTTACTAATTTTAAATGAAATTTAAAATTAACTTCCGTCTCAAATGAATTCGTTTTTAATTTATTTTAATATTGAGTTTTTGTATATTTTATTGAAAATGAAATAGATATTTGAAAAATCCGACTTGAAAAGTCGACCTTGAATTCCTTTATTTTAGCGTCATATTTATTTTTTTAAATGATGTTTTAAAACAAGTTTGTAACGAGATTTTATGGCGGTCTTTCAGCCCTTATTGGTGAGCCTTAACGCTATTACCCACAACATCTGACACACCCACCATGTAGCCCATACAGCCAAATACCACCTTACCAGTTTTCGTGCCCATAAGACCACTCTATCCCATCCAAAAACCCAACTCAAAACAGCATGTCACCATTCGTGCACCCCTGTTTTCCAGCACTTATCTCGAGCCCAAAACCCGCTCAAAACTGATCCCAAACCCGTACCCATCAACCAACACCCATACCCTACTATCCTACCCATATTAGCTAACTTACCCACCAAGAAACACCCCCCAAAACCCTACTACAACCCACGACAATCCAGCAGCAATACAACCCTACCCGAAATTGCTTCCTCCTCCTTAACCCTATTTCTACCCTTCCAAACACCTCTATAAAAGCACCACTACCTACCCATTAGCAACCCTTAGAATCTACCGACAACCTAATTACAATAGCAAGCCAAATCAAACCCTTATCAACCCTCAAACCGCCGCACAAAAGAAGTGCTCTGTTTCGCGTGACAGTAGCAACTTCACGATCCAATATATCCTGAATTCGTCATCCATTAAAAGCAAAAGATACCTGTTTTGATAACTACTCTCTGTCCTCTTTCCGAAATATCTTTCCAAAATATCTTTTCATCGATTTTTCACTGAGTAACGAAGAATCTACGGGCATTTGAAAATCACTGCGCATTTGTTCCAAACAACGGGATTTCAAAAATTGTTTTCATCGACGACGGCCCCTCGTGACACATTCGAATATCGATTACAACACAAGGCTTTGTCAACGGTATATGTATGTTGAGGGTGCAATAACTCCTCCTTCTCCCTTTTAATTCTCGTCTTTTATTATTGTTTATTTTTCGTTTAACGTTAATTCGTTATTTTATATTATTAACTCGTCATTGTTATTATCGTTGTCTAACTCCAATAAATTGAACTAAATTTTAAATTGTGTTAGTTTAATTCGTATGTTGTATTCCGATTATGTCGTAATTATTTTTGTATTAGAGTCATGTACATTTACCATCTTAGTTTAATTCAAAATAACGACTAAATTCCAACATAAAATAATTATGCAATCATATTAAATGATCAACGAAGAAGAAAATATGAATCAAATCAAGGTAGAATGAAATTCACCTTTTATTGTCATATTTTGAATAACCTTGTGATAATTAGCATTTAATATATTATATAGTTCAATTAGGGTTTTAATTAGTTTAGTCTGTAAATTATTAATTTTAATCTTCTAAAAATTAGTTTATTCTGAATTTTTATAGTTTAGAATTTGTAGTTATTTATTTAGTTTTTTTATCTATTTATTTTAAGCATTAGAATTAGATTTTGTAATTAAAATAACAAATAACCAAACCCGTGCAGTGCACCGGGTCTGTTCTGGTCAGACTCAGTTTCGAATCCGTGCAGTGCACGGGTCTGTACAGATTTGTTTTTGTTTTTCTTATTCCTTTTGCAATCGTTTATTAATCCTTGTTGAATAAATATGGGTTGATATATAATTTAAATGAATTGGGTCCAACTTAAGAAATAAGTTGTACTCGATTTATTTTAGTGGATTTGATTTTAAATATGAAATAGTTAATTTTCAATTGTGTGATTAATTTGTCTTGTATACTAACCACTAATGTTTGCTAATCTATCTTATGCTAAGAGTAAGAACATCTTTTTGTCTCATCTTTTTGTTTGTTTAGACTAGAGAGTTTGAATGAACACACATGGTAAAATATTTTTGACGCAATGGTAAACGCATGAAATTGACATAGAATGGATGTCACATGTTAGGGTTTAAAACTGTATGATTGCATTGCATATGACACGTCTTCGAATAGTCATTAATTTGTTTAGTAGAGACCGTTATTGTAAAGGGCGGGGTTGGGTGTTCTTTTAATGACATTAAATTAACTTCATAACACTAACCTCACACGAACTTAAAATCTCTAAAATCGGTTTCTAAATTCCAATAAAAATTTGGTGGCGACTCTTTTCAAAGCTTAAATAAAAAATGTGTTTTATGAAATAAAAACCGTTTTCGTGGATCGAATTCCCTCATCCACAAGTCTACTTCATTACAAATTGTTGAAACGTGCATGGATGGTCTTCTACACCATCAACACATAATGAAACATTCATGCCTTTGTCAATTACATTGTAACCTACATACATTTGAGTACAACCAATATGACTATTGTTGTGACAATAATCAAAATACACATTGACGGTCTTCCGGTTCTGTCATCCATCTCATTCATGTTCCTCAATACTAACGCAACTTTAAGCTTGTCCAACTCTATCTTGAGCCTTTTCCTCTCTTCTTTGAGTGTTTTAACCTCACACTTCAATAAACTCACTTTTAATGCAATTCTTCTCAAAGATAATTTGATTGACAACATCCCTTTGCCAATTAGTGGGATTAAGATCAATCCACTCAAAATACTTGATACCACGCACCTTAGTGATTGGGTTGTGTGTAGCACAAGCTTGAAACCTCCTATGTGGGTTGTTAATCGCCCATGAAGTGGCAAAATTAGCTGGGTTACCACAGTAACATATTCGTCTCTCTCCAAAGCTACTTCCTAAGCTACCAAGGGAAGAACTGTTCTCAGACCACCTTGAAGAATTTCACCTAAACCGATGATCCTTAATTATTTCCAATTGGGGAAAAATAGGGAGTAGGCTTTTAGCCTTGATGCCTTTGAACCTCTCAAAATGAGATACTGACAATAAATATGAAATTAATAACAATTAAACTATACCTGTGGTTTGGGGCTCAAGGAAGACTTGTATCAACTGTTGGAGTAAGTGTCATCAACAATAGTGCGATCACATAATTAAATCTCAATGATAAGAATACAAAGGGATGATGAATATTATAGTCAACTGGTCAACATAAATCGGTAACGATTGTCTCAATTGAGTTTGACGTTACTGTCGTATGACGATGGTGATCAGTTGATCCCTTAAGGTCACACCTAAAAGACAATCCCCTAATTTTGTACATTAATTAATTGTACAACGATACAGATTAATTAATCCCTTAAATTAAACTAAGTTTATATTAGTGAGAACAATATCTTATTACAATAATGATTAAATAAGATTCATTTTAGTAATTTAACCGTTATATTACTAAGAATTCATTATGTTTATGAAACATTTGAGATAAGCAAAATTGGTCGATTATAATTACAAATTGTTGTAGATTATATTAACCAAATATGAGATGACCCATTTTATTTACATGTAATTATAAACTATGACTTAAAATGTTAAGTCTAATTTATTTGTTATGAAAGTGCATTTAAATTGGTTAAATACACATTTATAAGCAAAATTACATGCTACATGTCACATGTCACACTTGTGACAAATGACAAAATGGAAAAATAAAATGGACACCCATTTTACAATGTTTGCACCGGTTTTTTGGTAGTGTACAAAGAGGGTGATTTTTGTATATTATTCTACTTGGGAATTAGACATAATCATGCACAAAAACTATTACCAACACTCAACCTTTCTTGTTAAGAACAATTGAAAGGGACAACACCGACCCATGTGGTGTGGGTGGCCGGTCCATGTGAGCCAAACAAGAGGACAAGTTTCCTCTTATAATAACTCATTTTTATTTTGTCATGCAAAAATTGCTTATCTCTCTTATTTTCGCCACCTTCTCACTAAAAACTTAAGAAGTACTAGAACTTGAAGTCCATATTTTCTAATAACATTACTAGTGTAGTAATAAGAGGTTATTAGATTTATTTTAAAGGTTTACTACATTTTATACTAGTGTAGTATACTTTAGTAGTGATTTGGAGATTGTCTTGGGTGCTACTAATTGGAGAGTTTCTAATTTGAAACTTGGAAGATCATCCTCATCATACTAGCTCAAGAACAGTATTCGAAAGGAGTTTAAATATTGTGCCCATTTCTTCATAATCGATGTAAGGAAATCGTTTCTTCTTATTCTTTTGTTATGCATGCATAAGATCTAAATAGTTTAGAGTAAACTATTCATAAAATGATAATAGAAATGTCTAATATCGAGTTTAAGAAACTTACAAGCGGTATAAAAAGCTTTAGTTGTTGCATGCATAATTGATTTATAGTTTTTTCGAGTTAATGTAACTTAAAGAAAACTAGTAATTTGTATTTTATGAGATAAAATCACAAAGTCATTTGCATGTCAATATATTCTGCTTCTTATATGATTTTAAGTCATTTTGATGATTTATGGAAATTTATATTGCTCAAATATGATATTTAGTGTTTTTATTACATTTTAATGAGTAAAATGATGTTTGAAATGCTAAAAATAATTAGACTTATCTTCTGACCTTGAAATCTTTACAAAATATCACACATGCATTTTACTTACTGTATGTAAAATTTCGTAAGAATTGGACTTATTTCTCATGATTTATGATTTTTATATGATTAAAGGGAATAAATGAAGGTCAAATGGTTAAAAAAACTTCCGCTTTGAATAGGACTATGACATTTTAGTATGTTTTCACATGCATATTTTCCTGTCAGAATGGAAAATTTCAGACTGATGTGATTTGTCTAGTATGATTTATGAAATTTTAATGTAAAAATGACATAAATAGTGACTTATTTAGAAAATATAGCTAAAATAAATTTCATGTAATGAGAAAAATATTCATGGTTGCATAATTGTCCCACATTTCAGATATTAAGTTGAAAATTTAATTTGATTAATTTTCGCATGCTTTATATATTATATTAGATAAAACCGATAAAGCGCAACCGATGTTTCTCAACATCGATTCGAAATGTTTAACCTTGATTTTTGACATTATGAGTGTCATGGAAATGTTCTAGAATATACAAAATTTAAAATTCAAATTTTGAAATTATTGTAATTATATTTGGATTTATTTGATTTAAATATGATTTTAAAGTCTATTGAGCAGTTATATAACAACAAGTTGAATTATTGTCAAAAATTGAGTGATGACTAATTTTTAAGTCTTAAATCAGTTGGGTAATTAACTTGAACTTAAATATGATTTAAGTATTATATGGTGATTTTAAGAAGTTATTATCACGCATTTCCGTAAAACCGGGTTATATACGATATAAACCGTAAAATAGGGCGATTTGGCATTTAATATGAGCATGTTTTATACATATTATAATGCTGCATTTTGATTTATGAATGTCATATTTTCATTTATGAATGTCATATTTTATTTATGTAATTTTGTAATATGTAATTTAATCCTTGTATGGCCTTAGTTTTAATCGATATTACCCGAAATGTAAGGGAATATTGATTCGGTTGTAATTTAATGTGATCTTGTATCACTTTTATTGTATTATTTTATTTTACAAATGTATAATAGGAAATTATTGTAATTTTATTATATATTTTGTAATCATTTGTAATACCGAAGTTTCCCAAAGATAGTGTCATTCGGAAAGGAGTTCCGAGAGAGACGGTGACCTTGGGAAGCGTGCTTATGAAGTTCAAGGGACCAAAGGAGTTGGTTTCCGAATTTGTAATAGATTATATGATATTCTATTCTAGGAAAGGCCATACTAGGAGTTTTATTTTAATGCTTGCATTTAATTTAATATGTTTGCATGCATTGCCAAATCGCCATAACATGACATGCATATTTTATCGAGTATTCGACCGTGTCAAATAAAATTATCGTTAATTCATCGATTTAGTTCACATAAACGAGATAGATGATAAATTGACATGACCTCTCATAATAAATAATTGAGATCAAGCCTTACCAAATAGTAGAACCCATGAATCCCAATTTTGCAAGGAAGTAGGCTCGGCTCACCGGGGTGCTAAACTTGTTACGTTGGGTAAGTGGGGCAATAAAGGTTATTATTTCAAAATTTGGATTGAGCTCAACGGAAGTATTCGCGACCGTAGCCGCATGTGTTCCGGGCTTAAGATAAATATTAAAGTAATATTATCGACCGCGAGTTCTAATGTAGAATCGATTAAAGAGTTAATCCGCCGAATTATGTTAATAAGGGATGAATCGGCTAACTGTGCCCAGGTTGATATGAATTTGGATCTCGGAATCATTTATAATAGTTGGGTAGAAGTCCCTTTTTAAATATTAAAACTTGTTTAAAATGTTTACAAGTATTTAAAATGATAAATGTTAACGTTTCCTTTATGTCTAAATTTTGTAGTTAATTTTGTACAATCGCAATGGCTAGTTCATCCAACACGACAACCACTAACGCTCCAACTCTCACCAACGTCTCATGGCTTCGATCCTTCATGGATTGATGCAAGTTAGAAAAGAATGGCGCAAATTTTGCCGATTGGGATGCGCAACTCTGCTTGGCCGCGGAGGGTGACGACAAGCTTCGTTACCTTACCGAGGCCTCTCCCACCGCACGTAACGAAAGGTCAACCGCCGGCGCAAGGCGAGCCTATGAGGCTTACCATAAAAAGTCCGTCGCGATCAGAAATGTTTTGATCTTCTCGATGGAGGCCGATCTCCAAAGAAGTGCCATAAAGATGAGCACGGCCTATGAGATCTATACGAAGCTTGTGACCATGTTTTCACAAGCTCCTAGGATCATACAATATGAGACGGCTTTCGCATTTTTCGACATGAACCTAAAAGAGGTCCAAAAACTTAGCCCTCATGTACTCAAATTGATTGAGCATGTCGAGACTCTCAAATTGCAAGAGGTTGACATTCCCCAACAACTCGTTATTGACCGTGTACTACACTCCTTGGGGAAAATCAAAGCATATGTGCAGTTAAGGATAAACTACAATATGCAAAACATGAATACCTCTCTCCATGAATTGCACAAGATGCTTGTGCAAGCCGAGAGAGACATGAGGCTAAATGTTAGCACCTTCAAGGATGTACTCAACTTCAATAGCAAGAGTAAGGGGAAGTTCAAGAAAAGTGCTAGCAAGGGGAAGAAGCCCTCAACCTACAAAGGCAAGGGATACGCTATTGAGAATAGCTCACCCAAGCCTAAGAAAGGTGCCTCAACCGAGGACAAATGTCATTATTGTAATGGCATAGGGCATTGGAAAAGGAATTGCCCCAAATATCTAGGAGATATCAAAGCTGGAAAGATTGTTTCATTTGGTAAATTTTAATCCCTATCATTTATGTTATGATCTCAACTTTGGTATAAGATACGAGTTGTGATTCTTACCCTTTCTATTGTAATTAGGTCACCCAATCAAGGACAAGAAAGTGTAAAGAGGCACTTCAAGGGAAGCTAAGGTAGCCACCCATGATTGAAGACCGAAGCTTGGCCTCAAGATTGTCTCCCCTTTTGATTGTATTATAGTTGTTAAGAACAATTTTTATTTCCTTGTTGGACATGGAAGTTTTTTATTTTCAAGAACAATTGTTGTAATTGAGTATTTAGTGACTTGGGTTTCAACCCAAGTGCAACAGGAGTTGAACCCCAAAGCAATCAGGCCAATGTCACAGCCAAGAACTCGGTCACCAGAGCAGTACCCCTGTAGCAAAAGGAAGCCTACCACCTCCCATTTAGCCAAGCAAGAACCCCACAACAGGAACACCAAGTACAACACCCCCCACGCATCCCCATTACAGTCAAGAACTAGCAGGAAAATGAGCAGGAACAGCCACAAAGAGAGTGACTAGGGCAGGGTCCATTTTCCATGGAACAAGCCAGGGTCAGCCAGGGTATCAGCCAAATGTCATGCAGCACAAGTCCAACCAAGGGCCCTAGCTTCTTTTTCCTTTAAGTTGAGGTCCTTATCAAGAGAAAAGTCCAGGACAAGTTTTCCAAATAAGTCCTATAAGTCCATCAAAAATAGCCTAGAGTATTGAGGGTCATACTGAAGAGCTAACTGGTACCAAGCCCAACAAATTTGTCCAAAGCTCTTTATTTTTGTGTATGATCAGCATCAATGCAGTTAGTATGTTAGGAAGGTCGTATGTGTAGCCACTTCCAGGTCCAGATGCAGCAGAAACAAGCCAAGCACAGAAATCCCAAAGCATTTAGCATCATTACCATTTCAGGAAAGGGACAAACATGCTTTTTCAGTCTTCTTTTCTGTGTGTTGCAGTCTGTTTTGGCTTGTATCCATTATCTGACTTTTGTATTTAGTTTTCAGTAGTTGTACGGCTTTTCAAAGCCCTTAGATGTCATTGTTTCAAGGGTCCAGATCTTTTGTAATTGCCTATATAAGGCCAACTTTGTAATCTAATTAGGCAGACTTGAATTATTATTAAAACCTGAACTTCGTTCAATGCAATTCCTCAGTAGAACTGAGTATTGTTGTAACACCCGCAAATGTACCCTATTTTTCTAGTAGAAATATTTTACGAAAACTTTTCAGTAAATTTAAGTTTTAAATTAGAATTTTATGTTCCGAGTCGAATTTAGAATTTCCGAGTTCGTATTTGGAAATTCCGAGAGATTTCATGAAAATCCCGTCTTAAGTCGAGTTTGACTTTTCTTGACTTTTGAGTCGTCTTTGACTTTTCTTGACTTTTGAGTCGTCTTTGACTTTTCTTGACTTTTGAGTCGTCTTTAACTTTTCTTGACTTTTGAGTCGTCTTTAACTTTTCTTGATTTTTGAGTCAAGTTTGACTTTCCTTGACTTTGGAACCGTCTTTGACTTCCGTTGACTTTTCTCCTATACAACTCACACTACCCCTTAACCTAATTCATTACTCAAACACAACCAAATTACTTCCTCCTTAAGCAAACAAAATCCTAGCCTCCCTCTTGGATTTCGATCTTAGAATCATCGTAACTCCTTCGTTCTTTGATAGAATTCACGTAAGTTCGTCTCATTCTTCTCCTCTTACCTTCCTCTATCCGTATTAGTAATAAAATTACCGTCTTTCTCGCTTTTTAAATTATCCGTCTTTCTCAAGGTGAAATATATTCATCTTTTATTACCTAATTGTAGGTGGAGACTAATAGGAAGGCTTAGTAATCGATTAAAGACGCGAAAAGGTAACGGTGAAGGGTTACTC
>JAIUZE010025604.1:0-22699 GCA_022085475.1 Heliosperma pusillum | reverse complement strand
TGGACCCAGAGACTGCGGCTCAGAATGCCGAGTGGTTTGACAGGATGGGTCCCCGGTTCGAGATTGTGGAGGGTGGCGGCTCTGGTTCGGGCGCCAGGGATGTAGATGCGTCTTTTGCAGAGGCCAGTCATGGCCAATTTGATACTACATCCTCTGATTTCAATGGATACTCCTGAGGCCGGAAACCCATGAGTATGATCCATTTTAATCCAAATCTTCATCATGTTTACATTTTTGCATGCATTTAGATACTTGTATTATATCTTAGCTAAGTTATCCATTTAGTTGCATCCATTTAGGCTTGCATTAGAATTTAATTTTGTAACATATCGTCACATATTAGCCTTGCATCCATATAACGTAGTTGCATTTTGTTTGGTGTCATTTTTAGACTTTCCCGTGGTTGGTACCCCCATGAGGGGCGTGCATTTATGCATTTTACCGCCACGACGAGACTCCGATATGGCACACTAGACTTTCCTGTGGGAGGTACCCTCATGAGGGGCTTGCATTTATGCACCTTACCACCGCAGCGAGACTCTAGATTAGCATATAGTGTAGTTTGCATTTACTTAGATCATGACTTTGTATTATAGCATTTTGCATTTAGTTTTAGGAAATTTATTTAGTTCATGCATTTACTTAGAGCTAACCCTCTTGTATATATTGTTCATATTGTGATTATTCATCAAAAATCAAAAACCCCAAAAACAAGTTTTTATTTTTCAAAATATTTAAAAACCCAAAAACATGTTATTTGTTTTGAATTCACCCCTCACACCATGTAAATACCAAGTGTGGGGAGGGAATTCCCAAAAATTGAAAACCCCAAAAAGATTGTTTTGTTTTTCCTTTTCTTTTTTCTCTCCTTCCATATTTGAGTCACTTACTCGGGGACGAGTAAGACTTAAGTGTGGGGAGGATTTTATTTCTTTTGTATATATCGTTGATTTTTGAAAAAAAAAAAAGGTTGAAAAATGCCTAAAAATCGAAAAAATTGAAAATTTTCCAAAAAATATATGTTTAGATTAGTTTGTATATAGTTTATTTTGTATATATTGCCGTGTGTTTCTTTTTATCTCCATCCATAGGTGCGCCCCACATCATATGAGGCACGAAAAAGGGAAAATGAAGACGCTTTGGTGAGATCTTTCCTATTTTTCTTCTCCCTTATCTCCTTTCCTTCTTACTTGAGGACGGGATGTGTTGATGACGATGGTGTGAATTTTGTTGATTGGCGTGTGTGCCACTTGTGTGCTGTTAGGAGATAGCATTAGCTTATGTGTCATATAGTCGGTTAGAGCATGTGCATTTAAGTTGTATATATGCTAGATTGCATCATGGCATATAGTTGCATTTAGAAAAATGTTTTAATAATTGTCTTTTTGGAAAACTTGTTGAATGTGCATAGTCCCTTTTTGCTACTTTTTTATTCATAAAGTGTTCATCTTAATCGTGGAATTTTAGACGCCCTGGGTTGTGCATATCTAGTGAGTTTTGACCCGTCTACTAATGCCGAGTCACGAGTTTGCGCTTATTCCACCTCGACAACCTCAATTGATGTGAATATTCCGATGGTAGAAAGGATTCTTAGGTGACCGTTCTTGCTATGCAACCAACCATGATTCATTGTTCTTCCACTTTTGCTCAAAAAAAGGAAACAAATCAAACAAGCTGAAAATATTGAGTCAATTATCATCTTTTCTTGTTTTCGTCGAGGAAGTGCAAAACGGAACTTCTAGGGATTCTAGTGGGCCCATATCTAGGCCCCCTTTCGATGCCACTACGGTGGGGATACCCCTATTGTTGGTTCCGACCGCATGTCCTTGACGGAAACCGTGTGCTTTCATGCCAAAAATTGCAAACCAAAATGCAAATCAAAAAGAAAGAAAAAGAAAAAGAAAGCAAAGTGTGAAATGAAAAGTTTTGCAAGCACTTAGACTCAAATCTCAATTTCCTTTTATCCTTCTTGAATCATTTACCTTTGAAGTTGCATAGTGAGACGGGACGACCCTTGTGTCTCATTTATTTGAGAAACGTGAATTCCATATGCTATTGTGCTTAATAACGTCACGAGGATTTCATTTCCATCTTCCATTTTATCGCTTTTGGCCAAGCAAATAGTAGACGGGGTTCGAAATTTTCATTAGACTTGCACCGCTAGGAGGCGAATATTTTTCCATGCTTTATGATATTAGTGGCTTACAAGGATCATGCATTATTTAAACGGTTTTCCTTTTAGATATTTCCGTCACATGGATGAGGCATGTGATTTTTCTTTTGTTAGATGCATCTTTGTCGTGTTCTTACGTGTTTTTCATTTGGATGCGTCGAGGTTTTGAGCAAGCCCCTACTTGCCTTGCAAGGAAGTACTCTACCTCATGAGTATCTCGTTGTGAGTTGAAGGGACGGAGGAGGCCCGTTAATTGCCTACCGTCGGATATTATTAATAGTTTAGGTTGTAGCCTTAGTATTAGTGTAGTGTTGAATAAGGGTACTTATGGGTCTCGAATTTTGTTTACTTACTCGGGGACGAGTAAGTCTTAAGTGTGGGGAATTTTGATAAGCATTTAATTAGTCACATTTTCCCTCATTTTCGTCCCCATTTTGGTCCGTTTACACGGATTTGCGTGCCCTTGATTGCATTTTGCTTCCCGATTTCCCGTGCTATGAATGTCGGTCTTAATTTGTAGGAATTAAGGCGGAAATGAAGAAATCGGAGCAATAAGGTCTTGCATGAGTCGGGATTCGAAGATGAGATGAAGAAGTGAAGAAATGAGCCCTCAGGTGGTGTTGGCCGGTCCTCTGACCGGCGGCCGGCACACCGGCCTAGACCACAACTCCACAAATGAAAGAAGAAGAGAAAAGGAAGAAAAGGCCCAGGTAGTGCCGGCCGGTCGGCCGGCGGCCTGTGCAACACCAGAAGGCTCATGAGAAGTATTTCGTGTTCCAGGCCGGTGGGGGACCGGCGGCCGGTCGACCGGCGGCCGGTCGACCGGCCAGGACCCCCATTCCCCATACTTAGAAGATTTTTGAAGTTTTTGAAGGCGTCATTGGGGAAGCTACTGATGTGCTCCCGGCCGGTCGACCGGCCAGGAACACAGCACTGAAAATTCGCCTTCTCTTCTAATTTCTTCCTTAATTTCGAGATACCTATATATACCCTCCCCCTATTATTTTGTAAGCAGCTTTTACATTCCTCTTAGCACAAAACCCTAGATAATTTGTAACCTAAATTAGTCCCTAATCACTCTCCTAATCCTTCCCTAATCAAGCTTAGTTTCTCATTTCAAGTTGCTAGATCTAGTCTTTCATTTCAGTTTTGGGTTTGTATTAAGGATTTTGGGTTGAAGACATTCTCCCTCTTCACTAATACAAGCTTGTTTGTATTAAATTTCTCATCTTTTTGTTTTTTATGCAATTTATTTCCATTTCTAGTTTATTGTTTATCATTTGATTGTTTTAATTGTTCATCTCATAACATGATGTTCATTGAATTACTTCTTGCCTTTAGTTGTTTGATTCCCCTTAGTATGTGTGAGTAGTTCTCCTCTAGGGTTTAGGGGGAGCCTAAGGGAGAATTATGTGGGGTATTAGGTTGGTTAATTAGTAAGTTTGTGGTAAATAATTTGGGTATTGCTCATATGAACACTAAGTGTTTGATGAAATGTGTGAACGAAAGTTGCTCGTTTTATCAAGCATGGTTTGATTATTTCTTAAGCGCCGGTGGTAGAAATGATTAGACTAATGTTTATATGGGTGATTTGAAACAAATGCGATGGCTTTGTTGATGATTATTGATTGTTGAGACATTAGCAATTGATCTTACTCGAATTACTTACCCATTTGCTAATTACCCGACTAGCCCATTAATCCCCCTAAGGTGAACCCTTCACCTTAGTCTTTCCCTTAATTGCTTTTATCTTTATTACTTAGCGATTACTTGTTTTTCCTAGTTTTTAGTTAGCTTTCCAATCCATCTTTTATTAGGCTAGAATAGGACGCGATCGAACTAGTAGTTGACCCCCTCCATCCTCGTGGATTCGACCTCTTTATACTACTTATTTTGGGTTATTTTTGATGTTTGTTTTGACGACGAAACCCTCATCAAATGGCGCCGTTGCCGGGGATGGCGTAAGGAAACTCGTAGTTTGTTTTGTGTATTAGATTTAACTAAGTTACTTGTTGTTTTTTTTTGTTTTTAGTTGTTAGATTATTTGTAGAGTGCCTTGCATTATTGTCTTTCCCTAGTGTGCCCAAAAACACACTAGGAGTCTAACTTGTTTTTGAGTTGCTTTGAGTGCATGCCTAGGGGTGAAGGGTTGTTCTTGAGCCATCCGGAGCCCGAAAGGTTATTTAGGACTCTCCGAGCTAATACACTTGCTCGGGTTAGGAATTCAAGAAGGGTTAGCCATCAACAAGCCAATACTTCAATTGCTTCTACCTCCACTCCAACAATCGATCACCCACAAAACAACACCATTGAACCTATATTCGAAAATCCCTTCTACAATACAATACAAAATACACCACCAAATTCACCACCTACAATACCTCAACAACAAAATCAACCACAAATGACGACTTTACGTGATCGTAACCGTCCCAACCACGATGATACCCAATCTCCAATCAATTTCGGTGTCTTGCCCCCTAATAATTTTGAGATTCACCCGGCTCAAATGACTTCTATTGAGCGGGATAGCTTTGGAGGCCTCCCCGATGAGGATGCTCATGCCCACTTGAGAAAATTCAAAAGTAGGGTAGGAATCATGAAGAGGAATGGTGTGCCCGAGGAAACCCTTTGTCTAATGTTGTTCCCATTTTCTCTTAAAGACCGGGCGGAGAGGTGGTTGAATAACCACCCTCCAAACACTTTCACTACTTGGGATGATTTGGCTAAGGAGTTTCTAAGCAAGTACTACCCCGCCTCCAAAACGGCAATGCTAAGAAATGAGATAACGACCTTCCAACAAGAGGACGGAGAATCCTTGGGAGAAGCATGGGATCGGTTCATTGATCTACTTGCCCGTTGCCCTCATCATGGAATTGCGGATTGGTATGTCACTCAAACATTCTATCAAACTCTCCTCCCTCAAACCAAGGCTATGGTGAATGCTTCCGCGGGGGGAAGTTTTGATCATTTGAATGACCAACAAGGGGCGACATTGATTAAGAAGATGGTTGAATCGGAGTCTAGCTATGTTACTAGTTCTAGAGGAAATAGCTTGAGGAGGAGTTCTAAGTACCCAAGTGAGAACTTTTCAAATGCGGATACCAATGCCAAGATTGATTTGCTCACACAAACTTTTACTAAGGGTTTTGCCGAGCTTCAAAAGGCTCAAAATCAAAGTCAAGACCATCATGTGAATGAAGCTAGTGGGTCTTATGCACCTCCTATGGTGGAAGCTTATCAAACCCCTACTTGCGAAATTTGCAATGGGTGTGGACACACCTTTGAAGTTTGTGGAAACAATTTTTCTTATAGCAATGAAGGAGGAAATGACTATCAACATGTGAATGCATTTCAAGGAGTCAACAACAACCCACGGCCCTCAAGGCCTCAATTCCAAAGTCAAGGAGCTTACAACCCAAATTCCAATTTCTATCATCCAAATTCGAAATTCCACCCAAACATGAGTTACAAAAGCCAAAATGTGTTAAACCCTCAACACACACAAGCTCAACCTTCCAACCCTCCGGGTTTTTCCCAACCTAGAGGAGGAGGTCAATTTTCAAGAGAAAATTACAATAATGAATTCAACAACTCTCAACAAGGTCAAGGATCAAACCAATTCCAAAATCAACAATTCAATGATCAAGGTTACAATAACCAAGGTAACTTCCAAAACCAAGGTAATTGGAATCAAGGTCAAGGAAATTGGAATCAAAATCAAGGGAACCAAAACGTCAACAATCAAGGCCAAGGTAATTTTTACCAAGGCAATCAAAACAATCAAGCAAGTCAAGGGGTTCCCGATCAATCTTTCCAAGGCCAAGGGCCAAATTTCAACAACAACCAAGGGTCAAATTTCAACAATCAAGGTTCAAGGGGGCAACAAGGAAATTTCCATAACAATCAACAAGGAAACTTTAACAATCAAAGGAACAACAACCAAGGTTCAAGTAGTCGAAATGACTATGCATTTGCCCTCCCTTTAACAAATCAACCTCATCAAGAGAATGATCCTTCAATAAGTGAAGTTTTGCAACTAGTCAAAAACATGGAAATCCAAAACAACTTGGCTTTGCAAAATGTCACTAATGCTCACAAAAAGGAGGTGAGAGAATTGGAAGCTAGGTTAGCTTCTCAAGCTTTGAACAATCCTCAAAGGCCTCCGGGAGGTCTACTTGCTCAAGGGAGAAGCTCCAAGGATGCTTCATCAAGCCACCATGCATGTGCGGTGACTTTAAGAAGTGGACTAGTGCTTGATAACCCCTACATGGATATGATGAATGATGAGATTCCAAATGATGAGCATGTTGAGGAAGGAGAAGAATTTGAAGAGCCCATTTTGACTCCTACCTTGGAGTTAAAAGATGATGGCAAGGGTGAAGATGATCAACCAAAAGAGGGAGAAGATGGGTATATCGAGATTATGCCTTATGAAGAGGAGATGATCAAGGATGTCAATGATGACGGAGTAGAGGTACAACCAATAGCAAGAGCTAAGGTAACCAAGAAAACTCCCATTCCAAAGGTATCTTTTAGTTCTCCACTTGTTGTTTCCGATATTCCCTACCCCTCTAGAGCTTTGAAAACTAAGGAAAACTTCAAGTTCACCCAATTTAGAAAAATGCTTGAGGGACTTGAGGTGACTTTACCTTTCACCGATGTTATATTGAACATGCCCACTTACTCAAAATTTCTAAAAGACATCTTGACTCACAAGAGAACTTTGGGTACCCAAGATGTTATGATTATGGAGGCGGAGTGTAGTGCTCTCCTCATTAATCCTAACTCTTTCAAAATGCCAAAAAAGCTTGGGGACCCCGGAAGTTTCTCTATCCCTTGTGTTGTGGGGGGGGGGGGGTCATGATTTCAAGGGCATTATGTGACAATGGTGCAAGTGTAAGTGTCATTCCCTTAACTATTGCTAAAAGAATTGGACTTGAAAGTTTAACCCACACTTCTATGACTCTACAACTAGCGGATAGGTTCGTTAAGCAACCTTTGGGTGTGCTTGAGGACGTACCCGTTAAAGTTGGCAAATTTTTGATCCCCACGGATTTCGTTGTCCTAGATATCCCGGAGGATAGCCACACTCCCATCATCCTTGGTAGGCCCTTTTTGGCTACCGGAGGAGTCCTCATTGATGTGAGGGACGGGCGGCTAACCTTTAGGGTGGGAAACGAAACCCTTGAATTTAATCTTCCACATCTAGTGAAGGGACCAATGTTTCACAAAGCATGCTCGGTAGAAGTCATTGAAGAAGTGGTTGAGAAGGTGCATGAAGAGGAGAAGTATGAAGAAGAAGCTCTACAAGTGGCACTCCATGATGAGGAGATGGGAGATGACCACGAGGTAGATGATGAGCTAATGAAGAAGGTGGAGGGCCTTCTCCCTCCAAAGGTACAACTTAAGCCCTTACCTCCCTCACTTAAGTACTCTTTTTTAGGTGAGGGAGAGACTTATCCCGTTATCATTAATGCTAATTTGAGTGAAGGCCAAGAACTTGAACTTTTGAAAATCTTGAAAACTCATAGGGGCTCACTTGGATATAGCATTGATGATATCAAGGGTTTAAGTCCTAATCTTTGCATGCATAGGATTGTCTTGGAGGAGGGTAGCAAACCTAAGGTAGATGGGCTACGTAGGTTGAACCCTAAGATGGCGGAAGTGGTTAAAAGTGAGGTGATGAAGTTGCTAGAGGCCGGGATAATTTACCAAATAACCGATAGCTCTTGGGTGAGTCCCGTCCATGTAGTGCCCAAGAAAGGAGGGGTAACTATGGTGGAACAAGAGGATGGGACTCTCTTAGCCTCTAGACCCGTGACCGGGTGGCGGATGTGCATTGACTATCGCAAATTAAATGCCGCCACCCTCAAAGACCACTACCCCATCCCTTTTATTGACCAAATGCTTGAAAGGTTAGCGGGGCATTCTTACTATTCATTTCTAGATGGTTATTCCGGGTTTTTCCAAATCCCCATACACCCGGAAGACCAAGAGAAAACCACATTCACTTGTCCCATAGGAGTTTATGATTATAGGAGGATGCCCTTTGGGCTTTGTAATGCTCCGGGGACTTTCCAACGGTGTATGACGGCTATTTTTGCCGATTTTCTTGAGAAGAGTATGGAGGTCTTCATGGACGACTTTAGTGTCCATGGAGACTCATTTGATCTTGGGCTAATGAATTTGTCTCATGTTTTGCAAAGATGTGAGGAGCACAACCTCGTCCTCAATTGGGAGAAATGCCACTTTATGGTGGAGGAGGGGGTTGTGCTTGGCCACATCGTGTCTAAGAGAGGCATAGAAGTTGATATGGCTAAGGTTTCGGTAATAGAAAACTTGTCACCCCATACAAATGTGAAGGGAGTGAGAAGCTTTCTAGGCCATGCGGGCTTTTACCGACGTTTCATCAAAGATTTTTCTAAAATTGCCAAGCCTTTAACTTCTCTTCTTCTCAAAGACACACCATTCGTATTTGATGAATTTTGCTTGAGTGTTTTTTGTAGGTTAAAGGAGGCTCTTGTGACGGCCCCCATAATCCGCTCACCGGATTGGAGCCTTCCCTTCGAAGTTATGTGCGACGCCTCCGATTATGCGGTCGGGGCGGTGCTTGGCCAAGTTGTGGACAAGAGGCACCATGTAATCTACTACACAAGCAAAACTCTTGATCAAGCCCAAGTCAACTACTCTACGACGGAAAAGGAGATGCTAGCTATTGTTCATGCCGTGGAAAATTTCCGGCAATACTTTGTTGGTGCTAAGGTTGTGGTATACTCGGATCACTCCGCTTTGAGGCAATTGTTAGTGAAAAAGGATGCAAAGCCAAGGCTCTTGAGGTGGGTTCTTTTACTTCAAGAGTTTGACTTGGAAATTAAAGACAAGGCGGGGTCGGAGAATGTTGTTGCCGACCACCTATCTAGATTGACTCCCGAAGATCATGGGTTGAAGGATGAGAGTGGCCCGATCAATGAGTGGTTGAGAGAAGATAGTTTGATGATGATAGGTGGTAAATCACCATGGTTTGCGGACTTGGCAAATTTGATTGTGAGCGGGTTTATTCCGGAAGAGTTGGATGCTAGAGCTAGGAGGAAGTTGAAGCATGACTCAAAACGCTATTTTTGAAATGACCCACATCTTTTTCGCAAGTGTGGTGATGGCATGTTTCGAAGATGTGTTACTAGAGAAGAAGGCATGGAGATAGTCGATAGAATTCACAACTCGGCCTATGGGGGCCACCTTGGTACATCTCGCACCATTGCAAAGGTGATACAAGGCGGTTTCTTTTGGCCATCTATGTTCAAGGATATCCACTACTTTGTCAAATCTTGTGATCGATGCCAACGAACGGGGAATATAAGTCAAAGAAATGAGATGCCCCTTCAAAACATTCTTGAGATTGAGCTTTTTGATTGTTGGGGAGTCGATTTCATGGGACCATTCCCCAACTCTTGTGGGAATGAGTACATTTTGGTAGCGGTGGACTATGTGTCCAAGTGGATTGAAGTCGTTGCCACCCCAACAAATGATGCTAAGGTTGTTATCAAGCTCTTCAAAAACACCATCTTTCCAAGATTTGGGACCCCAAGGGTGGTGATTAGTGACGGAGGTTCGCACTTTATGAAGAGCACTTTTAAGATCTTGCTCTCTTCCCATGGCGTCACTCACAAGACCGCTCTTGCCTTCCACCCTCAAACAAGTGGGCAAGTAGAGGTCTCAAACCGTCAAATAAAAGCCATCTTGGAGAAGACCACAAGCAAAGGTAGGAAGGATTGGTCTCAAAAGCTTCCGGATGTTCTATGGGCCCTTCGCACCGCCTTCAAAACTTCCCTCGGCACAACTCCCTACAAGCTTGTCTATGGCAAAGCTTGTCACTTGCCAATCGAGTTGGAGCACAAGACATGGTGGGCCTTGAAGGAAATGAACTTTGACATTGATATGGCCGGAGAGCTACGTTTTCTCCAAATGAGTGAGCTTGAAGAACTAAGACTTGATGCCTACGAGAGCTCAAAGATTTACAAGGAGCAAACAAAGAAATGGCATGATGCCAAATTGGTTGATAAAGATGTAAAAGTGGGTGATCAAGTCTTACTCTAAAATTCTCGGGTCAAGTTGTTTCCGGGGAAGCTACGCTCGAGATGGTCGGGTCCTTTCAAAGTTATCGACATTTCACCACATGGAGCTTTTGAACTTTGGAGCGAAGAAGGTGGTAATTTCAAAGTCAATGGGCATCGAGTGAAAAGATATTTTGATGGCGATGAAAAAGGAACGGTGGAAGTACTCTTCCTTGGGGATCCACTTCCCGAGGAGGAGTCTTGTTTGTAAACTCTTGTGAATTGATAGGTTTGGTGGAGTCCCTCAACAACCACCAATTTTTTGTATATAGCATGCATATTAGGAGTAGTTGTGAAGATTTGGTTTTGTGTACTCGGGTCTTTCGTCTTTAGGAGGAAGTTTTAGTTAGGTTTGAAACATTTGTAGTCGGGTTTGGATCGAAACCGTGTCTTTGGGAATAGGTTGGTTAGGTAGATATTGTTGGTGGCTTGGGTTTCTTTGGAAATTTGTTGTGATTTTGAAGGGCGAAGGTGAAGAAGAGAAGAAGTGCTCCAGGCCGGTCGACCGGCAGCCGGTGTGCCGACCGGCCCAGAGCACTCCAGTAGCAAACTCTTGAAGAATGGGAATTGAATAGCAGGTGTTCCAGGCCGGGGGACCGGCAGCCGGTGTGCCGACCGGCCTGGAGCACATTATCATAGGAGATGGATTTTTGGAAGTTTTTCGAACTGCGTTCTGAGCCGGTGGACCGGCGGCCGGTCTGACACCGGCCCAGAGCACCATATGAATGAAATTTTGAGAGATTGAATTTTTGAACTGAGTTCCAGGCCGGTCGACCGGCAGCCGGAGTGCCGACCGGCCTGGCGTACCCGAACACGCAAAACTAAAAAAAAACAAAAAATCAAGTTTTTTTGTCTTGGGTTCCAGGCCGGTCGACCGGCGGCCGGTTCCCAGACCGGCCCAGAACCCAACCCGAGGCTATATTCAACTCGTGCCCCTTTCTTTTTCTCCCTTCTTCTTCATTCTTCTCTCTTTCTTTCTTTCTCCTTCTTCCTTCAAATCTCCACAAAAACTCACAAAAACTCACAAAAATAACCACAAAATTCACCCAATCCCACATTCAACCCATCAATTAACCCACTACATCAAATAAAATCATCCCCCACTTCCAAAACCTCATTTTTCCCCAATTTTTCCCCAAATTTCGATTGACTAATTCAACAATAAAATCACCATGGCTCAACCACCAAGGAAAAGAACAAGGGCTCAGCTTGAGGCGGAGTTGGAAGCTAGACTTCAGCAAGTTACGACAGGTATGGGTCCGGATGACGATTTTCCCGATATCGTCTTCGTAAGCGAAATTGCGAGAGGTAAGTTTCAATGTTTAAAACGCAGAAACCTCCCCCACTCCCGCTTCATTTTTCGGAATACTATGCGAAACTTCGGTCTTGATACGGTCACCCTTGAGCTTTTTAAGGGTTTGGGTATGGGGGAACTTTACGGTCAGCACTTCCGTAGTTACCCCCCTCTTACATGGGAGTTTTTAAGTTCCTTTAGTCATGAAAAAGATAGGAATACGGGCATGGTCAAAATTGTTTCTTTTCGCCTTCTTAATACTGCATTTAACCTTTCCCTTGAGAAATTTTGCAAGGTTTTGGGGGTTAAATTTCATAAGACTTATAAAGTCCCCGAAACCTTTAATGTGAATGATGTGTGGACTGCTATATCGGGTTTGGAATTTGAGAAGGGGTCTAAGAGGCCGGCAAATGCTTGCCACAATGCCCCTATTAGGTTTTGGCATCGTTTTATGGGTTGGACGTTGTTTGGGAGAGAGGAGTGTCATAATTTTAGGGCCGATGAGCTTTCGATTTTGGCGGCTTACTTGTTCCAAAAGCCGATTAAATTTGGAGTCAACATTGGTCACTATGTCGCTCTCCACTTTCAGAAAATCTCCAATGACCCATTTAGCCCGACCGGTATCCATATAGGAGGGATTGTTACCAAGATTGCCCATGCCCTTTGTAGAGATGCTCTAGATGAGCGTATTTTGAGGTGTTTGGGGGATGCTCCTTGTTGACGGAGGATTACATTTCAAAGAAGCTTGAGTGGGTAGTGAAGAGAGTTGAGGACGGGAAGACGTATTGGAGGATTCGAGGGGTCAATTCTATTCCCCTCCCGAATAGTGCGGCAATGAAAGTGGTTCCTGATAGTGCGCACTATCTTCTCCCCCTAGAGGAGGAGAACCCTCCACCACCACCTGATGAAACCCCGGAAGATCAACTAGCTCCAGTTACCGCATTTAGGCGAGATCCCACTGCCCCCGTCACTACATATAGGAGAGAGCAGCAGGGCCCCACTTCCACCACCTTGCCTTATATGAACCCCTTTTATCATCAACAGCAGTGGCATCCTTGGCCTAATTCATCCCAACCCGAGACATCCACTTCCACCACTCCTAGTTACCCACCTTTGGATCCTTCCTTGATTCAGTTCATGGCTGATATGACTTTGGCCTTTGAGGCGGCAGCTACGGAGAGAGAGGCAGCGGCTAGGGAAAGAGAGGCGGCAGCTAAGTGGCGAGAGGAGGAAGCTCGGGATAGAGCTCTTTTGTCGCAGAGGATGGATAGGATGTATTATGACTTGGCTCTTGTCCAATACCCTTCTTACGATAATTGGTGTAGGGAGGGGTATAGGGAGCCAGTTGGCCCACATCCGTCCTATTTCATGTGGCCAGAGGGCGGGTATGACCAGGGTTCTAGGGTGTTCGGGGATTTCAGCGTTCAGCATGACTATTATTCTTCTGCGCCGGTTTTTGCTCAGCCGGTAGTTGATGAGGAGGAGGTGGACCCAGAGATTGCGGCACAGAATGCCGAGTGGTTTAACAGTATGGGTCCCCGGTTCGAGATTGTGGAGGGTGGCGGCTCTGGTTCGGGAGCCAGGGATGTAGATGCGTCTTTTGCAGAGGCCACTCTTGGCCAATTTGATACTACATCCTCTGATTTCACTGGATACTCCTGAGGCCGGAAACCCATGAGTATGATCCCTTTTAATCCAAATCTTCATCATGTTTATATTTTTGCATGCATTTAGATACTTGTATTATATCTTAGTTTAATTATCCATTTAGTTGCATCCATTTAAGCTTGCATTAGAATTTAATTTTGTAACATATCGTCACATGTTAGCCTTGCATCCATATAGCGTAGTTGCATTTTGTTTGGTGTCATTTTTAGACTTTCCCGTGGTTGGTACCCACATGAGGGGCGTGCATTTATGCATTTTACCGCCACGACGAGACTCCGATATGGCACACTAGACTTTCCTGTGGGAGGTACCCTCATGAGGGGCTTGCATTTATGCACCTTACCACCGCAGCGAGACTCTAGATTAGCATATAGTGTAGTTTGCATTTACTTAGATCATGACTTTGTATTATAGCATTTTGCATTTAGTTTTAGGAATTTTATTTAGTTCATGCATTTACTTAGAGCTAACCCTCTTGTATATATTGTTTATATTGTGATTATTCATCAAAAATCAAAAACCCCAAAAACAAGTTTTTATTTTTCAAAATCTTTAAAACCCCAAAAACATGTTATTTGTTTTGAGTTCACCCCTCACACCATGTAAATACTAAGTGTGGGGAAGGAATTCCCAAAAAATTGAAAAACCCAAAAAAAAAAAAAAAAAATTGTTTTGTTTTCCTTTTCTTTTTTCCCTCCTTTCATATTTGAGTCACTTACTCGGGGACGAGTAAGACTTAAGTGTGGGGAGGATTTTATTTCTTTTGTATATATCGTTGATTTTTGAAAAAATTGAAAAAATGCCTAAAAATCGAAAAATTTGAAAATTTTCCAAAAAAAAATAGATGTTTAGATTAGTTTGTATATAGTTTATTTTGTATATATTGCCGTGTGTTTCTTTTTATCTCCATCCATAGGTGCGCCCCACATCATAAGAGGCACGAAAAAGGGAAAATGAAGACGCTTTGGTGAGATCTTTCCTATTTCTCTTATCCCTTATCTCCTTTCCTTCTTACTTGAGGACGGGATGTGTTGATGACGATGGTGTGAATTTTGTTGATTGGCGTGTGTGCCACTTGTGTGCTGTTAGGAGATAGCATTAGCTTATGTGTCATATAGTCGGTTAGAGCATGTGCATTTAGGTTGTATATATGCTAAATTGCATCATGGCATATAGTTGCATTTAGAAAAATGTTTTAATAATTGTCTTTTTGGAAAACTTGTTGAATGTGCATAGTCCCTTTTTGCTACTTTTTTATTCATGAAGTGTTCATCTTAATCGTGGAATTTTAAACGCCCTGGGTTGTGCATATCTAGTGAGTTTTGACCCGTCTACTAATGCCGAGTCACGAGTTTGCGCTTATTCCACCTCAACAACCTCGATTGATGTGAATATTCCGATGGTAGAAAGGATTCTTAGGTGACCGTTCTTGCTATGCAACCAACCATGATTCATTGTTCTTCCACTTTTGCTCAAAAAAGGAAACAAATCAAACAAGCTGAAAATATTGAGTCAATTATCATCTTTTCTTGTTTTCGTCGAGGAAGTGCAAAACGGAACTTCTAGGGATTCTAGTGGGCCCATATCTAGGCCCCCTTTCGATGCCACTACGGTGGGGATACCCCGATTGTTGGTTCCGACCGCATGTCCTTGACGGAAACCGTGTGCTTTCATGCCAAAAATTGCAAACCAAAATGCAAATCAAAAAGAAAGAAAAAGAAAAAGAAAGCAAAGTGTGAAATGAAAAGTTTTGCAAGCACTTAGACTCAAATCTCATTTTCCTTTTATCCTTCTTGAATCATTTGCCTTTGAAGTTGCATGGTGAGACGGGACGACCCTTGTGTCTCATTTATTTGAGAAACGTGAATTCCATATGCTATTGTGCTTAATAACGTCACGAGGATTTCATTTCCATCTTCCATTTTATCGCTTTTGGCCAAGCAAATAGTAGATGGGGTTCGAAATTATCACTAGACTTGCACCGCTAGGAGGCGAATATTTTTCCATGCTTTATGATATTAGTGGCTTACAAGGATCATGCATTATTTAAACGGTTTTCCTTTTAAATATTTCCGTCACATGGATGAGGCATGTGATTTTTCTTTTGTTAGATGCATCTTTGTCGTGTTCTTACGTGTTTTTCATTTGGATGCGTCGCGATTTTGAGCAAGCCCCTACTTGCCTTGCAAGGAAGTACTCTACCTCATGAGTATCTCGTTGTGAGTTGAAGGGACGGAGGAGGCCCGTTAATTGCCTACCGTCGGATATTATTAGTAGTTTAGGTTGTAGCCTTAGTATTAGTGTAGTGTTGAATAAGGGTACTTATGGGTCTCGAATTTTGTTTACTTACTCGAGGACGAGTAAGTCTTAAGTGTGGGGAATTTTGATAAGCATTTAATTAGTCACATTTTCCCTCATTTTCGTCCCCATTTTGGTCCGTTTACACGGATTTGCGTGCCCTTGATTGCATTTTGCTTCCCGATTTCCCGTGCTATGAATGTCGGTCTTAATTTGTAGGAATTAAGGCGGAAATGAAGAAATCGGAGCAATAAGGTCTTGCATGAGTCGGGATTCGAAGATGAGATGAAGAAGTGAAGAAATGAGCCCTCAGGTGGTGTTGGCCGGTCCTCTGACCGGCGGCCGGCACACCGGCCTAGACCACAACTCCACAAATGAAAGAAGAAGAGAAAAGGAAGAAAAGGCCCAGGTAGTGCCGGCCGGTCGGCCGGCGGCCTGTGCAACACCAGAAGGCTCATGAGAAGTATTTCGTGTTCCAGGCCGGTGGGGGACCGGCGGCCGGTCGACCGGCGGCCGGTCGACCGGCCAGGACCCCCATTCCCCATACTTAGAAGATTTTTGAAGTTTTTGAAGGCGTCATTGGGGAAGCTACTGATGTGCTCCCGGCCGGTCGACCGGCCAGGAACACAGCACTGAAAATTCGCCTTCTCTTCTAATTTCTTCCTTAATTTCGAGATACCTATATATACCCTCCCCCTATTATTTTGTAAGCAGCTTTTACATTCCTCTTAGCACAAAACCCTAGATAATTTGTAACCTAAATTAGTCCCTAATCACTCTCCTAATCCTTCCCTAATCAAGCTTAGTTTCTCATTTCAAGTTGCTAGATCTAGTCTTTCATTTCAGTTTTGGGTTTGTATTAAGGATTTTGGGTTGAAGACATTCTCCCTCTTCACTAATACAAGCTTGTTTGTATTAAATTTCTCATCTTTTTGTTTTTTATGCAATTTATTTCCATTTCTAGTTTATTGTTTATCATTTGATTGTTTTAATTGTTCATCTCATAACATGATGTTCATTGAATTACTTCTTGCCTTTAGTTGTTTGATTCCCCTTAGTATGTGTGAGTAGTTCTCCTCTAGGGTTTAGGGGGAGCCTAAGGGAGAATTATGTGGGGTATTAGGTTGGTTAATTAGTAAGTTTGTGGTAAATAATTTGGGTATTGCTCATATGAACACTAAGTGTTTGATGAAATGTGTGAACGAAAGTTGCTCGTTTTATCAAGCATGGTTTGATTATTTCTTAAGCGACGGTGGTAGAAATGATTAGACTAATGTTTATATGGGTGATTTGAGACAAATGCGATGGCTTTGTTGATGATTATTGATTGTTGAGACATTAGCAATTGATTTTACTCGAATTACTTACCCATTTGCTAATTACCCGACTAGCCCATTAATCCCCCTAAGGTGAACCCTTCACCTTAGTCTTTCCCTTAATTGTTTTCATCTTTATTACTTAGCGATTACTTGTTTTTCCTAGTTTTTAGTTAGCTTTCCAATCCATCTTTTATTAGGCTAGAATAGGACGCGATCGAACTAGTAGTTGACCCCCTCCATCCTCGTGGATTCGAATCCTTTATACTACTTATTTTGGGTTATTTTTGATGTTTGTTTTGACGACGAAACCCTCATCAGCGGCCATGATAACTTACACAGTGTTACCTATGCTATTGACTCCCTTGCAATATATCTCTCCCAGTTGAGATATCTAAGTTTGAGGTTAGCCAAGGTTAGTTTGTGTGGTTAATTGTGTTAAAATATGAAATGTAGTTTGAGATTCTGTGAATAAACTTCTAGTTTGAGTGTCCTTTTAATATTTATTGTCTTATTATTATTATCACACAGAAGATTGTGGAGATGGGGATTGATAACCCTGCTGCTATGCCAAACCTCCAACATTTAGAATTGCAAGTCATGGCATACTGGGACCGAATCTTGCGAGGGTGGACTCCCTTTATTGTGGCATCTCCTCGTCTGCAGAAGCTGACATTGAAGCAAGCACCTAGACCTGGCAAAACAGACCCGACCTGATAAGACTGACCCGAGACCCTAAAATGACCGGAAATGTATGACCCGACTTGAGTGACCCGAAATGACCAATAGACCCGAAGTGACCCGATATGATGACTTAATTAAGGCAACATCATAACCCGAAATGACCCAGATCAACCCGACTTAAAATTACCCGACCCCAAAGTGACCCGTCTCGAATGACCCATTTGCTAGGCACCCCTTTTCTGACACTGATGTTGGTTGCCTTATGTTATTTTCATCTTTTTGATAGGGTATTGTGTGTATTTGAACTCATTGCTTGATCCTCTTTGTAATCGCAGTTGAATTGTTATCGTACCAAATCCGAACGGTATATGACCAAGTGGCCTGGGTCCCCCCTCAAGTGCCTGAAGACATTGGAGATTGTTGGTTATATGGGAAGGCCAATCGACCTTGGACTTGCATTCTTTGTGCTAGAGAATGCTAGTATGCTTGAAGAGGTAATTGTTAACATTGTGCCTCGTTTTTCTAACAAGGCGTATGATGCTGATGCCCGTGAACGACTTGGAAAGATCCAGGAAAAGCTACCACAAGGCGTAAAGTTAACCGTGAATTAGATTCCTTGTCACGTCTTACTTATGATGCAGATTTGTAATTTCTTATGATATGTTATCGATCTTAAAAATAGGTGATTCACCAGTTCATGCATTTTTAGGCTACCTAGTACGTACCATAGTGTAAATGTAGAGCACTAAGTCTGGTAGTTTTACGCTCTTATATTGTTATACTAGATTTAATGCCGTGCGATGCACATACCACCTATATGAGTCTTTATAATATCTTGAGCTAAATAAAAACATTTGTGATTATAATAAGAACCCACTAAAACTAATCTTGCTAACTTATAGGATTGATAATTATAATTGAATCATATTATTCTCATTATCATATTGACATTTAGTTACTGCTTATCTAGTGTCATTTTTTATTTTTTACTTGAACTCCATAACTTTTATTCATATACATAACTAGGCTCTTTGTTTTATTTATAAGGAGAATGATATTGGACTCCCCTAGGACATTTGATAATGAGGATAATATGACTCAATTACAATTATCAATCCTATAAGCAGGGGCCGAGGCAGAATAACATATTTGGGGTAGCGAAAAAATTAGCTTACAGATATTTAAAAAAAAAATGGAAAATGAAAAACTACGGAGTATGTAACCTATAAAACCGATTCACAAACAAACGTATAACCAAAGTACAATGAGTGCTATATAATGACTTTAAATGTTGTTACAAATCAACTTTAGTTGTTTTATTTTCATTTCATATGAAAACTTATTTCAAATTTATCATTTTTTTTTATGTAATCATCTATTTTTCATTTTGCAATTTAACGACTTATTTACGTTTTTGTTTTATATTCTAACGGTGACTTTGATTCTCGCTTTGTGTTTCATAGTAAAAACTTAACTGTATGCAATATGGTTAGAAAAAAATAATCAGCGATACTCAAAGATAATAATAATATCGTCAATTTTGAGAATATGTTACGAATAATAAAAATAAGAAATGAAATAAACGGTAGACAAAGATAATGAATGATAAGGGTAAAGTCGCGTCACCTTAATCAAAGCAAACCAAATTCACAACTAACTAATAGTCAGCGGTAAGCAAGGTATCGAATCCACAGGGAGGCGGTAGTAATCTAATTTGTTAAACTAAGTGCGTCTCTATAGTAACAATTCGGGGTTTGAGATTGAGTTCTAAACTAAAAGCAATCAACAATAACAATAAATAATAATAACAATAAAAACAATAATAATAACAACTAATAATAAGCAACAACTAATAATAAGCAATAACAAACTAATAAGGTTGAAACAATGAGATTAAAAGTCTAGGGTCACAGGTTCACTAGGATTATTATTCAGGGATAAGGATAAAATCAACTATCATGCAATAAAGTTATCTAAGGTCACAAGATCGGTCGATTCAATTATGCCCTTTAGATCTACAATTTAACATGCGATCGCTATCATTAAACGAGTTCTATTCAATTATCGTAGCCTATTTTAGTCTTAACCCGGTCGGTGTCAATCCTAATTCGCGAGACTAGTTAATTAATCCTGGCCAGTAATCAAACAACTAGAATTAAAACGATAATCAAACGATAACCATGCAATTGCAATTCAATTAATCAATCTACCCCTTCTAACAATCCTAGATACCCTTCAACCCTAGAAAGGAATTTAGCTACTCATAATAATATAAACAACAACAATAATAATTAAAGTAAACATGATTAACAATAATGAAAGGAATAACAAAGAACAATTAAAGAACTAGAAAGCAATTAAATTGAATAACGAAGAAAGATTAAGAATACCGATTACAAGATGAACTAAAGACAATCGTCTTTGATGAATAAAATCCAGCGGAAAAGTAAACTAATTTAGGGTTTCTGATTTAAAGCATAAAAGTATTCAAAGGCCTAAGAAAGCCTAAGAAAGCCTAAGAAAGTATCATAAAGCCTCTGAAAACATGTCTAATTAAGAAAGACGAGCTTTCTTTTTATAATACAAAAGATCTAATTAATTAGGTTAAAGTTTAGGAAAACACGAAAAACTGCCGAAATATAGGTTGCTTGATCGAGCAAGGGTATGTTGCTAGCTAGATCGAGCAACCTTCAGCCCGACTCGATCGAGCAAGTCAGGTCTGCTCGATCGAGCATCCCTTCTTTTCGCTCGTTTCTTCGATTTTCTTCATTTCTTCTCTTTCGTTCTCGATTCTCATGCCTAACCTTCTACGATCCGACTCCGCCATGCTTCATATCTACTCAAAAAGCTCCAAATGCATCCAATCTTCATTAAAACATAATAGAACGGCATAATCGATATTCTAGCTAAAATAGCATAGAAATAAGAAAGGAAAGACGGTAAATCGAGTTAAATGCGACTAGGGAAAGCATATAAAATGTATATAAATAAGATCATCAAACTCCCCCAAACCAATCATTTGCTTGTCCCTAAGTAAAGCACTCGACACATACAAAGACAAACATACAAATGGTGAATGAAAAACTCAAAGTTAATGTTAAAGCACATACAAATCCCAAGCTATCCATATCTATAACAAAGTAATGACCAAGTTGTACCAATAAAACAAATTTAAAGGCACGGGAAAGTAGAAAACTCAGCTCATAATCCAAGATTTTAAATGATACCGTAGGATAGACAAAACCAAATACCTTTCAATCTTGCAAGGCTCAATTTGTCGGATTCTCGCGGATTCACTCAAGCACTCATAAGTTTATGTAAAGGTGAGTTTTGTGAAGATAGAAAGAAATAGAAACACTCACTCAACTTATGAAACATGCATGCATTCTAATGTGATAATAATTTCCCCAACAAATACGCATTCGCTATAAAGTACATGAATCAGGACAAAAAGGAAGGCTAATGGGTGAAGGTAGAAATGGATTGTGCCAAGGCACGTTTGGGAATGTGGGGCTAAGACCGGTAGTCGCAGCGACACGTACCAAAACAAATCTACAAGACTAGCACAAACCAACACCAACTAGAGAAATCATCTTAAACTTTGACAATACAAGAGAGATATCGATATTGCTCTCTGAAAAATGGATTAGACTCTAGTAAATTCCCTTTCATTTTCCCTTGAATAATTCAATGAAGCAACATATTTTTTTTCATTCTTTTTTTTTTTTTCTTTTTCTCTTTTCCTTCTTTTTCATTTTTTTCATTTTTTTCAAATCAAATCTTTTTTTTTTCTTTTTCTTCTGCTTCATAACTTTTTTTTCAACAAAGGGAATAAATGGCACAATTGCCAACATACTTGCTACACCCAATTGATATTCTTTTTGAAATCCCGACCCAACCATAGTAGACAAGTAGATAAGAAAAACATGCAACTGCGACTGTCCCGATAAGGTAGGCAAATTCTAGGAATGTAGCTTTTATATGGCTTATGAAAACAGGCTACAAAAGGCTCAAATTGGCTAAACATAAAGAACTCAATAATAAGGGTATAAAATCAAGTCTTTTTGGCTATGTGAGGCTTATTTGAACAAAAAGAATCACCTTTCCTCATGCACTTATCAAACGAAAGCGTATAGTATCAAGAAACGAATGTCACACTTATGCAATTTGATGTTACATATTCCACAAGGAGTACTACACTCAAGCCTAAAAACAATGAGACCCGTTTATTGATGTTCCTGGCCTAGGAAGCTCTATAGACCTCAGAATTTTAAGTGGTTTACCAACAAAAATTGCCAAATCTAATTAGCGTAAGGTATGTCAAAAACGGTCAAGACTTGTACTATGAGCTTTGTTTTCAAAAATAGTAAGTCAAAACAATGTACATGGACAGCTTATTTGGGATTCAAATGCAGAAACAAAGCAAATTATCATCATTGTTATTCAATTTCACCAAGACTCGGCCTAATAAAATAAAAACATGTTTTTGGATTTTGTAATTTTTCAATTTTTATGAATTTTTTTTTTCTTTCACACAACATAAATAAAGACTCTCTCCCATACCTAAATGTCACAGTGTCCTCATTGTGATGCTAACAGCACAACATCACACAACAACCAACAACAGCAACCTAAAGGACACAACTAACAAAAGGGAAGAGGAAATAACTAAAAGAAAATACAATAAAAGAAAGTACAAGGATAGATAGTACCAGCTGTATAAACATAGCCTCCCCCAAACCAGCTGCAAAATGGGGGGTGTAGTGACCAGCTGTCACTACTGCTCATCAGTCGGGTTCAAATTCAGGTGTCGTTACCTTGGTAACCTTAGGGGGGTTACCCAAGCTAGACACCTTTGGTAACTTGCATTCCTCTCCCGGCAGCAGTTTTTCTATCTCAACTACTGGCTTACTCCGTGAGCTTCCAGCTTCAGCAGTGTTGGAAATTAAGGCGATTTCCAGAGGATCCCTATCCAAACGCAAAGGGAGACAGTCATCAATAGTTAAATCCACAATATCGACCCTATGACATGTCTCTTCTTGTAGGGGGTGTTTCATTGCATTATCTAAGTTGAAAGTGATAGTGTCATCCCCCACTGTTAGTGTAAGTCTCCCATCCTTAACATCTATAACCGCCCCCGCAGTATGGAGGA
>JAIUZE010025603.1:0-25266 GCA_022085475.1 Heliosperma pusillum | reverse complement strand
TAACCTCTGAGCGAGCATACCAGCTTCCCTACCTCGTGTTATAGATTAATAACGGTTTCACATGATAGCTTTCATATGCTAGGTTATATGTTAGTTATTTGTTTCATAACATGAAAAGCATATCGTATATGTTAAGTTTTGTATTTTCCATATACATCTCTTTTATGTTATTCATGTTTTATTAAACTAGACATTTCGTGGCTGGGAGAACTCGGAGTTACTCCCCACTGACTGTGGCTTCCGTGTTTATATTTAATGCGGTTGGCAGGTTTGTGATGCATACTTTGGGTACATTGACGAGCTAGCGAGCGAAGTATTTACCTTGGACCTATATTCGGTTCTTAGATTGTATATTATTATACACTCTTTTATTTCAGTATTTATACTGGAGATATGTCTCCCGTCTTGTATAATTCTTATGTAAAATATTATTTTCCTTTTTGTTATGAACCTTTGTATTTATGACACCTTTGTTATGTATTCTCATCTTTTATTGAGTTAAATTATTTTTTTTTCTTTCCGCAAATTTGAGGGTGTCACACAACCACTCCTCATGTTGGCATCCGCGCGTCTACATTCAATTTAAGGGGTTTCCAAACATCATGAATAATTCTAACGCGAATAGCTCATTCCATCTCCGGGGCTGGTGCCTCATCAACCATAATAAACTGCCCTAGTTGCATTCCCAATTTACGATCATTCTTCTCATTTGATCTCCCCTTAACTGGAAGATCATATACCCTAGCCCATAATGGGACATGGAATAAAGGGGTTTCCGATAGCCTCCCATCCTCCCATTGTTCATTAAAACACCAAATAAATTTTTCAAAATGCCATGGTTGTCCCTCAATCACTTTTGCTTTATCCTTCTCATCGTCAAACTTACGGACAAAGATTTTATTTGTCGCATCAATCAGGTTGCCAGAGATCATACCTTTTGTGTTTCATAATTTTGTCATTGTGTCAATGACAACTTTTGCGTTTATTACTTTCGACTTCCATATGCGGCCAACGAACAGATGTTTTGATTGCCCCCCCCCCCTCCTTTGAACTTTCCCATGTATTCCATATACAAAAATCTCCTTCTCTTTCTCTGCAGTCCATTTCCCTTTGTCCTTCATCGAGATAAAAAGGCCTCCCTAACCAAGCTATGGTCTCACAAAAACCACTCAAGTGAAAAGAAAACAGCCTAGAGAAGAAAACCAGAAGATAACGAAGCAAAGAAAATAACCGTGAGCCCGTCGATCAGGACAAAGAGATCGACATTCAAAAACAAGGAGAAGAGCAAGGATAAACCCTAGACTCAAACTCTCATAGAGCAGGAAACCCTACTAATTGTAGTTGGTGCGAATTGGACGAGGTATATATAGCGAATTGGTTAAGCAAGGAGTTGTTGAAGCAATAGAAAAGCTAAAATGGAATGATATTTATGAGTTCGTAAAGTGATTTGTATAGGGAAGTATGAATATGAATGAGATAAGTTAGAAGAAGAATATTTGGAGAAATATATTTGAAATAAGTGATAGAGATGCAGATGGTATAGTTTGGTAAGAAATATAGTTAAAAGAAGTTGATATATTTTTAACAGGGTGGTGTAATCATTTATGGCTTTGGATGTGCTTTAGGTAATGGCTTGTGTGAGATGAAATGGGCATTTTGTGGTATATTGATAGAATATTGTTATTATAAAATTTAATGGTTTAAGATCTGGTTGATGTAATTTGGAGACGAGATATTCAAATGTAGAATTATGAATTAAAAATATTTAGATAGTATTGTTGGCCAATATTGTAATATTTCATTGAACTAAAGAAGGAATGAGGGCTATTAACTTTCAAAAGGGAATGTGAGAGCTTATTGTGATTATATTTAGTGGCTATCTCGAGATATGTATTTGTAATACCTTGTGAGTCATTTTGCTGAGAGATGGGTGTTGATGGAGGACGACTAGTCGTGATTTCAGTGAGGAATTTCTACGAATGTTATAGAATTATTTGATGAGTGATATAGTTCAGTGTGGAGGTGGTTTCAAGAGTAAGGGCTGTGAGAGTAGTCTTCATGTTAGCAAGGGAATGAGAGGTGTTGAGGTGGTAGTTCCTCATTAGCTGCGTTGCGGGAGTGTACCTTTACGGCGTTGGGTGGCAAAAATGTGGGTTTGTGACTCAAAGGAGAATGATGAGTATTGTTCCGTGGGTTAGGGTGTTTTATGTTATATTTGTGGGTCTAGCTTCCTCGTTAGAATTATTATAGGTTAAAATTTATTCGTTACTCGTATTGTGAGTCGATAGTCGAAGATGTGGTATTAGTAGCATGTGTATAGCGGGTGAGAATGTCATGGTCGGGGTTGGTCTAGCCATTTGGTTCGCGGGGTTGAGTTGGTCGAGTGGTGGTCTTGTGTAATGGTTATCCGATTTTGCGGGTTTTTCTGAAGTTAGTTAGTAGGTAATATTTTGGGAACTCTATCTTATTCTTTGCAAAGCATAGAGGTAGATGTGGTACCTTTCATTATTGTCATTTTGTTAACTTTCTTGTTGGTTTTAGTGTAGGGTTAACGGGTCTCGAATGTTGTTATAACTGTTTATCGTTGTTGTTTTAATTAAGGTTTTGCGGGAGGCATAGTTCGGAAGGGGTACTTTCGCATGTGATTTTGGAATGTTTTGACTTGGTTGGGTATGAGAAAGTCGCGAGATCGAGTTGTAGTGTGCTTGAGGTTGTAAAAGGTTCATTGCCATTTTGGAGGATTATATAGGGATATAATACTAGAGTGTATCATGTTTAAGTGAATAGATTCGTTAACAATGAGGATCAAAATTTAGGATCTTGGGTGGACGAGGATTTTTGGTTGAGTGTTATGTGGTTGAGATAGGGCGAGAATTCAAAAGGATGTTATGAGTGGCCTTGGTAAATGTTTGATGTAATGCTTCGTGATGAGGACCTTCGAGTGGATTCTAGGAGATGTGAGGAATGCCTGGTGTTTAGAAATGAGGTATATTTGGCGGTGATGTTAGGGTATTAAGCGGTTTTTGTAAGACGAGATGATGTCAATAAAGGAAATAGATAAGAATTTAATGATGAATTGGGTTAGAGTGTGTAGTACAGTGTTAAGAAGAGTAAGTGTCGCATAGCAGTTAGATTCATTTTGAGGAATATTTAGAAGGAATAGTGATTGGTTGGTAAGATAAGTGAAATGTTGATTAGTGATGTTATGGAGGTATTATTATAGGCATAAACGTGGAGGTGTGGTAGTCGTTATTTGGTGATGATCGGTGTTGGTTATGCGAAGGAATAGGACTTTTGGTATAATGGTAAGCATGAAAAGTAGTAATAATGTTAATGGTTTGAGTATAAGCGAACTTCGAGGACAAAGTTCATTTTAAAGGAGGTAGAATTGTAGCATCGCATGTTGATAGCATAGGGAATGGCGACACGTTTGGATTTATTAATGTTGGGTATGGTGGCGATGAGTTGGTTGTGGTAATGTACTTGTGTTATGTTATGCAATATTATGATGCGAAATGATATATGCGTTATGTGATGTCATGGGTACTTCGTGGTGGATCAACAATAGGTATTGTCATGAGGTTTGAGTTGGATATGACTGGTGAATGTTGTGGTATTGATCAGAGAAGAGTGATGGCAAGTGTTGGTAAATGAGGTGGGATACTAGTGTGGGTTATTTAATGATATCATTGGGATGTTGAGATTTTAGTAATAGCATTTGACGGTGTTAGTTTCAAATGACTTGTGAAAAAATTTTAGTTTGGTAAGGATCGATGTATGTATTGTTGGAAACTTTGGTTATGACGTCGTGGCGAATTGTGACGATTTTTGAAGGGTGCCTTTGTTATGTGATGGTGCTAGTGTTCACTTGACTTCTTGGTTTCTTTTTTTGGTAATGAGGGTGTGAACTTCGAGGATAAAATTCAATTTTAAGGAGGGAAGAATGTAATAGTCCGTATTAGTTTTGTAAGACTTTTGCATTATTTGTCTCAGTTACATTGATGGAGACTTTGCATTGGGTTTGTTTCGAGTTGATATGAGTTTATAGAGAGAGTTCTTGATAGAGGTTGGTGTTGTGTTTGTTTAATGTGTTTGGTTGTGAACTTCGAGGACGAAGTTTGTTTTAAAAAGGGAAGACTTTAATACTCTATATTTCAAATGGTCTCGTAATCGGTCGAGTAGGGGTCAGTCGACCGAGTGAGTGTTTGTACTCGGCCGAGTAGGGTTCATTCAGCCGAGTAGTCGAGTATGTCGCTTAGGCAGTCTTCTGTCTGGGTGGCACTTGGTCGAGTATCAGGAGTACTTGACCGAGTGCACCGGTCTAACGAGTCTTTCGTGCGGTTTTGAAGTACGATGATTAAGAATCTTAAATAGATTTCGTCGGTTAAACAATCATTATTAAAACCCTAATCTCTCTGAAACACTCTTTAAACCTCCTTTAATTCATCACTCGGATTTGCCATTGATTGTACGTCGGGGTCATTTCTCAGCATCAATCTAGTTGTAAGTATTCTTATTCCTAATTGTTAGTATTGTTGGGTAGTGTTTTTGAAACCCTAATCTGTTTTGGGATAGGGATTAGATTGCTATAGAATTAGATTATAACTTGTTGTCAGGAGGAGGATTTGTATAAGAGGATTTCTGATTTGTGCTTGCATTGTTGCGGGATTTGTTTGAGGTAGGGTTTCTCTACTGAGTACTTTCGTATGTTGATTGAGGTATGCTTTTGTTGATGATGATATTGTTGATGTTGGTTAGTATGATGATTATGGTGATAGTAGATGATGATGATGTTATTTGTGATTGTGATTGTTTACTGGTTCTATATTGGTGGTCCGACGGGTGACGGACCACACCCCATGTTCGCACTCGTGGCTCTCCCGCCACGAGGGGGATGTTGACATTAATGTTCCGGGAACTCTTGCTACGGTCAGAGGGGCTGTTGATGTCCAGTGTTGCGGTATGGCATCGTATGTGGAACGACATTCAGATCTGCAGTCTACCGCTGTCCGGGGTGGCCGTTACGGCGGGAACTCTCTTACTGGAGTTTGGAGATGTTATTGGTTACTCACTACAAGAAAAAAGTCAATCTGCGACGGAATCAATATCCGTCTCAAATTCAAATTGTTTTTTGCAACGAACTTTTTTGCTTTTTGCGACGGATTCTACAGAATTTTCCCTCGCAGAAGAAATATTTTAGCGCTCAATTTTTGGTCAGCGCAGGAAAATTTATTTGCGAGGGAAATCACTTCTTACATTGAATATGTGACATAATTTGACGCGGAAAAAGACGCAGTAAAGCGCAAAATGATAATGTGTAATAAAAATAAAATACGGGTAGCTACAGAAATTCCGTCGCAAAATTTCGTTGCAAAAACTTTGCGACGGAATTTCCGTCGCAGAGTGTGCCTCTTGCAACAAAAATATGCGACAAAGTGTTTATAACGGAAAATCCGTCGCAAATGCATTTTAGCGACGGATTTAAGCAAATTTGCGACGGAATCGTCCGTCGCTATGAGTCTTTTTTTTTTAAAGTGACTGGATACTTGATTAACTTGTGATGTGTTTTATTGTGATATTTCATTGAGTGATGTATGATGGTACTGGCCCCGTTTATGTTTTCAAAACTGTTGTGATCCATCGAGGAATGGTGAGCAGGAGTTTAGTAGGTGTTTCCTTGAGCATGCGTGGGATTGAAGGGGAATGCCACTGATGATGAGTGTAGCTTTCGATGTGTCCTTATTTATTTTATTTTCAGTTAGCTTAAGTATTTGGATTGAGACATTGTTTTGTATTGATTTAAGACGATGTATTCATTTTTAAGTTAATTCTAATAAATGTCGTTGCATTATCGTCTATTTGATATTATCTACCTCGAGCAACCGAGATGGTAGCTTCCTTGTTTACTAAGGAAGGCCTTGATAAGGCTCTTTGGTGGATGGGGATGTTACATTTTCAACGTTTTTTAATTTATACTATGGTATAATAATTATAGTAATATGAAATTATTAATTGATCTATCTAATGAGCCAAGTAGAAATTTGGAGTATCTCTCACAAATAAATTGATTGAGTGAACGTGGGGAGTTGATAACATCAACAAAAAAGATGCCTTTTTTAATGGGTCTTGCTTTTTGAGTACACATTTTACTCATCTTAGTATACTATTGACATTTATACCCCTCTTATTTTTATCTCATCTTCCGTCTCTAACCTCTTTCTAATACTTTCTCTTTAAAGTCAAAACATTCATTCATTCATTAAAAATTTGACAAAGCATACCGACATGAAGCAGGGCCGCCGCCACTGAGGAAGGACGCTGCCGGTGAGCAGGTCAACGTCGGTGGAGAGGTCGAATATACATATTGTACACCATTCTAAAAACGCATTGCGTAAAAATATAGAAAAAAAAGAATTGGAATACAGTACATTGACACAAAAAGAAATCAACATTGTGGCTTTAATCTTGATGCTTGTGTCGCTTTTAAAAAAATATTTGGACTCTTGTTTTAACATAAAGGACTTATGGCGACTGAAATATTTTCCTGGTATTAAAGTTGCCCGAGCCTCGTTGGGTGCTAAATGTGTTGATAACCCAATGGAAGAAAATCAATAGCTTGGACCAATAATTAGGGAGTGTATGTCAAACCTAAAAAGGTATCGACATTATTAAAATATTTGACTATTACTCATCTGGATATAACCTATTTCGTAAATATTCTTAGCCAATTTTTCCATGATCCCCGTGTGGAACATTGGAATGCTACTGTTCGAGACTTACGATATCTTATAGCTTCTTCCGGGCAAGGGATACTTTTGACCTCAGATTGTGACATGGTCTTGAGTGCTTATTGTGACTATTATTAGACTAGTTTTCCTATCACGTGTTGTGTTGGACCTATTTTATAGTTTTGACAATGACAAGTATTTCCTAGATAATGTGCTTTAATTGATATATCATATGCATGTATTTGTGTGCTTTAGTCTTATCATAGCTAACAACAATTAAAAGAAAGGAGATCAAAGTTTAAGGAGCTTAAGGCATAACTTTGAAGATTTCTGTGAGACAAAGTTATAGGAGCTTGAGGTATAACTTTGGAAGTTCATATGCAAAGTTGTAGCTACTTTGGTTATAACATTGAAGAAACAATTCAAGCAAGATCTACTTCAAATAACACAAGACTCAAGATGTAGGGTCTTTGTGATCAAGATGAAGAGATGATCCGTATACTGAAGATCTTTGTGAAGATTAGATAGTATAGTTCGTCATTCGGTAACTATTCCATTAGAATGAATTTATTTTTGTAAAGTTATAACTATTTCACTTATAACTTTACATACTAAGTTCAAAGTTATAGCAATTTCCCCTATAACTTTAGATGATAAAGTTGATGCATGATTTTGGAAATAAATCTTTTAAATGTTTTCAAAAAGAGAAAGAGTATTTTTATATTTATCAAAAGTTGTAATAGATAATGAATTTATGAGATTCTATTGGTTAGTAATACATTTTATGAGTTGTCATGCTACCTAGGGCTTCTAATACATTCTATCTCAATTTGTTGTTAACCTAATAAGCCCACCTAGTGGTTGTGCCACCTAGGGTTTCGTGAAACCTAGGGTTTGTGTCTCCTAAAGATGTGTTCTCCTAGGGTTGCGTAATGAAGAGATAAATTGTGACAACCCTCGCGAATGCGGAAATAAAATATAACAAGCATGTAATTTATATAGTGGAAGATACGGTATTTTTAAAACCTTTTTACATGCAACTAGAAAAGTACGAGGAATGTCAATAATTACAAACCAAAGTATAATATACTACAAGAGACGTAGTCTCTCAAAATGTATCAAAAATCAAAGTTATTAGCAAACTAGCTAAACAACGTCAAGAGGTGATTCATCCAGGCCAATGCCCGCTAGCTCACACCCGAACCCAAAATACCACAAGCAAAAAGCCATCCAATCAAGCAACCTGTTCATCCATGAAAAACATGAACGCCACAATCAGTGGGGAATAACTCCGGGTTCTCCCAGCCATATCACAATAAACGTACATTAACGGTAATACGAAAGTAGAAGCATGCATATATAAATATACATGTGAAGTACGGGAAAGATAAATAGGCAATTCAATATATAAAGATAAGAGCATATGAAGTACAAATCTGTAACAATCATATTATAGAAAGACTCGGGGATGACACTTAGGCAACCATACACTCTCACTAGGGCTTGCATCTCACCGTTAGCGGCATAAGTTTGATAAGATTGAGACTCGACAAACAAACCATGCCAAGTCTGTGACAACCCTCGCGAATGCGGAAATAAAACAAACAAGCATGCGATTAATACAGCGGAAAATACAGTGTTTTTAAAACTTTTCACATGCAAATAGAAAGGTACGAGGAATGTCAATAATTACAAACCAAAATATAAAATACTACAAGAGACGTAGTCTCTCAAAATGCTATCCAACATCAAAGTTATTAGCAACTAGCTAAACAACATCTAGAGGTGAATCGTCCAGGCCAACGCCCGCTAGCTCACACCCGAACCCAAAATACCACAAGCAAAAAGCCATCCAAGCAAGCAACCTGTTCATCCATGAAAAACATGAACGCCACAATCACTGGGGAGTAACTCCGGGTTCTCCCAGCCATATCACAATAAACGTACATAAACGGAAATACAAAAATAGAAGCATGCATATATAAATATACATGTTAAGAATGAGAAGGATATATAGGAAATTCAATATATAAAGCTAAGAGCATATGATGTACAAATCCGTAACCATCATACTAGAGATAGACTCGGGGATGACACTCTTAGGCAACCATACACTCTCACTAGGGCTTGCATCTCACCGTTAGCGGCGTAAGTTTGATAAGATTGAGACTCGACAAACAAACCATGCCAAGTCAATCCAATGATTACAAATAATCAATCATATAATCATCCATTCAAACGTACAATACGTTGACGACATTGTTGGATCAATTTCATAGTTTTGATAATGACATGTGTTTACGTGATAATATGCTTTACTCGATATATCATATGCGTGTAATTGTGTGCTTTAGTCTTATTATAGCTAGCAACAATTATGAGAAGAAAGATCAAAGTTAGGCATAACTTTGATAAAGTCTGTGAGACAAAGTTATAACAATTTCAGGAATAACTTTGGAAGTGAACATGAAAGTTATAGCTACCCAGGCATAACTTTAATGAAAATCGCTTCAAGCAAGATCTACCTCAAATAGTACAAGACTCGAGATTAAGGGTCTTTGTGATCAAGATGAAGAGATGATCTGTATACTGAAGATCTTTGTGAAGATTAGATAGTATAGGTCGTCATTCGGTAACTATTCCATTCGAGAGATTTTATGTTCAAAGTTATAGCTTTAGCCTATGACTTTGGATGAGAAATTATTGATGCATGATTTTGGAAATAAAGTGTTTTGAAATGTTTTCAAAAGTGAAAGACTATTTTTATATTTATCAAAAGTTTTAATAGAGAATATATTTATGAGATTCTATTGGTTTGTAATACAACTTATGGGTTGTCATGCTACCTAGGGTTTCTAATATATTTTATCTCAATTTGTTGTTAACCTAATTAGCCCACCTAGGGTTTGAGCCACCTAGGGTTTCGTGGAAACCTAGGATTGTGCCTCCTAGGGTTGCGTGCCTCCTAGGGTTTCGTGAGCTAGGGTATTTCGGCCTATCTAGGTTGTTTCCCTTGTTTACCTAATCTAAGATTCTACTATATCTTTGCAACAATATTTTGAGATATAAAGATAAATATATTTCTATAAGATAAACCAAATAATATTTTGAGATAAAGATATTTCTAAAAGATAAGCAAATATTATTTTATGATATTAAAGATAAATATCTTTCTTAAATATTATGGTAGGGTTTTAGATTTACTATACTTATATTACTATAAATACTCCTTCATATCAAAATTGTAAATTACACGAAATACACGAGTACAACACGGCTACATATTTACTAGTCTTGATTTTCCAAAATCGTTTTGAAACATACCTTTGAGCAAATATTTATTATTTTTAGAGTTAGTTTTTCAAAAGAGTCGTGCATCAATTATTATCAATCGCTTGAGTGAAATACGTTATTGGATAATAGTACATCATTATAAGCTTACAATTCTTTAACGGGAATCTGTGTGAGTTATATTGTACTTTCTTATTAGCGTAAGATAGTATAGAGTATTTAGCGATACTCACCTTGAGTTATAATCACAGTGTTGATTATACGAGTGGGTTGATAATTTTTGTAATCCGTAGAAAGGTACTAAGAATTATTAATCGAGAATAGTGGACGTAGGTTTCAACGTGTGAAACTGAACCACTTCAAAAATCGTGTGCCTCTCTCTTATCTCTTTACTTTTCGTTTATTTCGTTATTCGCGCTTACTTTGATTAATTAATTAGTTGATTTTAATTCATAAGATCAAGTAATTAATTACATATCATATAAATCGAAAAAGTGGGGCTAGTTTTTAATACTCAATTCACCCCCCCCCCCTCTTTCGTATTCGATCAATAGACTCTACAATTGGTATCAGAGCCTCGTGCTCTTGATTGCCTTACAGCAAGGAGTCTGATCCATTTATCCTTTGATTTTTATTTATTTTCCGCTGCATTTAATTTTAATTTAATGGATTCCAAATATCTGAAGTGTCCCGTATTCGATGGGAAGAACTACAGTTTATGGAAAAATATAATGACCCATTTCATAAAGGGTAACGATTGGGAGTGTTGGCTAATCATTAAGAATGGCCCTAATAAGATCATGCTTAGATCTGTTAATGTCACTCGCGTCGAAAAGAAAGAAGATGACTATGTTGAGGCAGATTATAAGAAAGCTGAGAAAAATTCAAAGGCTATTAGTCTGTTGCAAAACGGCATGACCCATACTGAATTTGATCGTTTCTCATCTAGTTCTACTATCAAGGAAATATGGGATGGTCTAGAGTTAGCCTATGAGGGGACAACTGTTGTCAAAAAGCAACATATTGCTTTACTGATGCGAAAATACGAACTGTTCTCTATGGAACACAATGAATCACTTGACAGCATGTCCACTCGCTTCTCTAGTATCATTAATGAATTGAAAAATCTTGGAAAAACTTTTGACTCCGAGGAAATTGCTAGGAAGATCCTTAGAAGTCTATCTAAACGATGGAGACCTAAGGTGACGGTAATTGAAGAATGTAAAGATCTAGCTGACCTATCTTATCAAGAGCTACTTGGAACCCTAATGGCTCACGAGATTACTCTTGATGAAGATGAGGCAAATTATAGTAATAGCAAGAAAGTGGCTTTACAAGCCGAATCTAGTGAAAGACAAGATTCAGATCTTGAAGATGAAACAGTGTTATTTGCTAGACGTTTTAAGAAAAAATTCTTTAATAAATCACAAGGGAAAACGTTTAACAATAACGCTAACAAATCTTACAAGAAGCCAATTGAGTCAAAAGGGTCTCTTTCAAGTCGTGGTTGCTTCAAATATGGGGATAATGATCACATGATCAAAGATTGACCCACATGGAAGGAAATCAAAGACAAAATCAACGAGACAAAACCAAGAAGGAATTCAAGCAAGTGATGATGGCTTATTGCTGGGGAGATCTCGACACAGAGGATGACGAGTCAGAGGAAGAAGAAGTCGTCAACTTGTGTCTAAGCAACGTCAGTCTTGACCTAATTTCTGACAGTGACAATGAAAGCGAATCTGAGATGTGTCTTGTTGGCAACTAAGATTCAGAACCAGATTCAGAAGATGATGAAGAGGTTAGTCATCTTGAACTTAAAAAGCAAGTTAAGAATTTATCTAAGAAGTCTTTAATTAAGTATTTTGAAGAAGCCTTAGACCATTGTCATGAGCAGAGTCTAGAATTAAAAGATCTTAAAGAACAAATTCTTGACATTGCTGAGGAAAACCAACTTCTTAAGCCAAAGCTAAAAAGCTCAAGTCTAAAGTTATGGCAACTTCAGCTATAACTTCAGACAAGACTAATGTTGAGAAAGAAGCTGTTGAGTCTAAAGTTATAGCTAATGAAGCTATAATCTCAGAGTTAAAGCTCAACATTAAGCATCTTCAAGCCAAAGTTATAGCTAATGAAGCTATAACTTTAGAATTGAAGAAAGTCAATGAGCTTTTACAATCTGATGCTAAGGCAAAAGAAAGTGTTATCATTGATCACGAGAAAGTAAACTCTTTTCTTTCTCAGCAATTGAAAGATATAAAGGCTGAATTCTCCCAAGCCAAAAGCCAACATAATGAGGAGAAACTTATCTTGAATAAACGTTTCAATGATTTTCGTGAAAATTTTAAAAAGAGCAATCCCCCCAAGGACTCGAATGTAGACCATTCGTCATGTGAAAAAGAAATTCAGTCTTTGAAGGAATTGCTCCTACATGCACGAAAAGTTCATGATAAGTGGGAAGGAAGTCAAAAGGTCTTAGACTTCCTTACCGAACAATCTAATAATAACATGAAGATGGGTCTAGGTCATGAATGTTATAGTCGTAGAGACCATGATAAGTGCAAATCCACTCCTTCTCACCATGATTTCAGAAGAAGGAAGTACGTCAATCTTTCAGAATATCTAATTTGCAATTATTGTGGTCACAACGGTCATGTCAAAGATAATTGTGCTAAATATGTCAACGACAACAAAAATCAAACCGAGTTTGTTAAAGAACATGACGTGTCTAGTATTAATGAGTCTGAACCTGAATCTCAACGTAATGAAATTAGAAATAATGAGTTCAGATGGTTTTATGACATAGCTTTCGATTACTCATCTGTACCTTCAAAATCTAAATCTTATGTGAATCAGAAGCAGTCATTTAAACCTAATATGCGTCGTAACAATAATCACTATAATAAACCTAAACAACCCTATGTTAAGAAGAAAAGAATTGTTAAACATGTATGGGTTAGAAAGGATCAAATATACAGAGTCACTAACCACAAAGGACCCAACTTAGCGTGGGTACCTAAAAGCTGTATTTGTTTCTCTTGCAGATAATAGTGAAAGAAAATAATCTATGGTATCTCGACAGTGGTTGTTCGAGACACATGACCGGAAACAAGAATCTTTTTCTTTCGCTAGAGCCCTTCAACGGTGGCAAGGTCACCTTTCGAGACAACAGAAAGGGCAATATAATCGGTGTAGGTAAGATTGGTATATCTTCTTCACATGCTATTAATAATGTATATCTGGTAGATGGCCTTAAGCATATCTTGCTAAGTATCTCTCAATTATGTGACAAAGGCAATAAAGTCGTTTTTCATTCAAATGTTTGTCGCATCATAATTGAAGGTACTAGTACTGTTATTTTAGAAGGCTTACGTAAGAGGAACGTGTATATGATTAATTTAAACAAAGTCACTACAAGTTCCCTTACGTGCATGAAAGTCACTGTGCATGATTCATGTTTGTGGCACAAGAGGTTTGCACACATTAGTCCAACAATTTTAAAGAACCTCAAATTGTGGGATTTAGTTGAGGGCTTACCCTCAATCAAATTCGAACAAGAGAAAATGCGTGACTCATGTGCCCGTTGTAAACAAGTTAGATCTTCATTCAAACCGAAACGAGTAGTAAGTACAGAGCGTCCACTTGAGTTGGTACACATGGATTTGTGTGGACCTATGAAAGTTAGAAGCTGTGGTGGATCAAGGTACGTATTCGTCCTAGTCGACGACTACTCAAGGTATGTATGGCCTATCTTTCTATTTACTAAAAATGAAACTTTCGATGAGTTTGTAGTACTAATAAAGCTCGCCCAAAACAAGTATGATAAAAAGTTAGTTTTCATTCGTACGGATCATGGCACCGAATTTGATAATCAAGCTTTTATAGAATATTGTAGGGAGAATGGTGTAGGACATAACTTTTCTGCACCACAAACCCCACAACAAAATGGTGTCGTCGAACGTATGAATCGAACATTAGAGGACATGGCCTGCACTATGCTTTTGTGTAGTGGCCTTCCTAAGAGCTTTTGGGCTGAAGCCATTAGTACTGCATGTTTTGTGCACAATAGAGCTATGATTAGACCTATTCTCAAAAAGACTCCCTATGAACTTTTAAGAGGGAGAAAACCCAATATAGCTGACCTTCATTACTTCGGTAGTAAATGTTTTGTCCATAACAATGGAAAAAGAAATTTGAGCAAATTTGATCCACGAAGTGACGAAGCTGTGTTTGTTGGTTATTCTAATCATAGTAAAGCTTTTAAAGTTTTTAACAAAAGAACTTTGTGCATAGAAGAAAGTGTTCATGTTGTATTTGATGAAGATAATGTGCCTGAGCAATTTGAACAGAATGAAGAAGAAGACATGAATGATCCAGACTTTCGCCTTTCAAGGGAAGACTTGCCAGAAAATAATGAAGAGGTTATTGAAGGAATCAATGATGAACTTGATAAATCCGCAAATGACCTTGAACAGAGAACTGGGACAATTGTTGATGATACGAATGTCTTTTCTCAAAACAAGGAAAAGGAAACTGAAGTTATAGCTGATGATGCTATAACTTTGAACCAGGACCAGCTATAACTCCAGAGTCCAACTCAGGGGGAACCAATCTTGGTTCTGAATCATTTGAGGAAAGTGATAGTTCATCAGATGATGATGAGCCTAGGAACTCTAAGAAATGGAAATATAAGAGTTCTCACCCTATGGATTCTATCCTAGGAAGTTTGAATAAGGGAGTTCAAACTAGGCGAACATTAAATAACTTTTGTTCATTCTATTCTTTTCTGTCTACCATAGAGCCTACCAGCATCAAAGAAGCACTTGCAGAATCCGACTGGATTGTAGCAATGCAAGAGGAGCTTCAACAGTTCGAACGCAATAAGGTTTGGCATCTAGTGCCACGACCCTCTAATCGAACTGTGATTGGTATTCGATGGGTATTCAGAAATAAATTGGATTACTCAGGAGTTATAGTTCGTAATAAGGCTCGATTGGTCGTTCAAGGTTATAATCAACAAGAAGGGATTGATTATGACGAGACTTTCGCTCCAGTAGCAAGACTTGAAGCTATTTGCTTGCTCATCGCCTTCGCAGCTCATAAAGGAATGAAACTGTTTCAAATGGACGTTAAGACTGCATTGCTTAACGGGTATTTGGAAGAAGAGGTTTTTGTTGAACAACCTCCTGGATTTTTGAATAGCAAGTTTCAAAACCATGTTTTTAAACTCGATAAAGCTTTATATGGTTTGAAACAAGCGCCTAGGGCTTGGTACGACAGATTGTCAAAATTTTTATTGCAAAACAATTTTAAAAGAGGATCTGTCGACAAAACCCTATTTCTAAAATCCGAGGGTTCTGATTTACTTGTTGCTCAAGTTTATGTAGACGATATTATTTTTGGTTCTACTAACAATAAGTTGTGCAAGTATTTTTCAGATCTTATGACCTCAGAATTCGAAATGAGCATGATGGGAGAATTAAAATTCTTCCTAGGATTGCAAATTGAACAAACCAAAGAAGGAATAAAGATTCACCAACAAAAATATGTCAAGGAGCTAATCAGAAAATTTGGTATGGAAAACGCTCATCCAATGGACACACCTATGGTAACTGATAAAAAGTTGACCTTAGACGAAAATGGTAAGTCCGTAGATAAGACTACATATCGAGGTATGATTGGTTCTTTATTATATTTAACTGCAAGTAGACCTGACATTATGTTCAGCGTATGTGTCTGTGCTAGATTTCAATCATATCCTAAAGAGTCACATATGATTGCCGTTAAACGTATCTTGAGATATTTGATTGGTACATCTAATTTATATTTGTGGTATCCACTTGAGTGTAATTTCGATCTAGTAGGATATTCAGATGCAGATTATGCAGGATGTTCTCTAGATAGAAAAAGTACCTCTGGATTTGCTACGTTTGTTGGACCTTGCATAATTACTTGGGGCTCAAAGAAGCAAAATTCGGTTGCGTCATCTACTGCAGAAGCCGAATATATCGCTGCAGGACTGGTATGTTCTCAACTACTATGGTTAAAGCAACAACTATGTGATTATGGTGTTAATGTTGGTTGTATGCCTGTTTTCTGTGATAATACGAGTGCTGTTATTATTTCTAAGAACCCAGCTCAGCATTCTCGTACTAAGCATATAGACATTAGACATCATTTTTTACGTGACCATGTAGAAAAGGGCAACATTAAACTCGAATTTTGTAGTACTGAAAATCAATGGGCTGACATTTTAACAAAGGCGTTAGCAAGAAGACGTTTTGAGATTTTGTGGTTGGAAATTGGTTTAATCAGTAGCAATTAATTTCGTCATATTTATTTTGTGAACCTGCGTGACTGGCTAGAATAAGACGAGATTGTATGACTGTGTCCGCATATTTCATTGCTAGTTTATTTGTGTTTAATATTATATATTTTACGTGAGTATCTTGCATATTAAGTGTTTTATGGAAATTGAATTATGAACCACATATTTGCCAAAAACCTATCTTATTCACTTTCCTAATTGAACCAAAATTCTACCCAAGTACTATAGTTGGCCGAAAATTCTCAACAAAAATCACCTTACCATATCCTTTTTTTTTTACCAAATCCTATCCTTACCATATCTCAACATTAATTACCTAAGATTCCCTTTCCTACCATAATTCAAAAACAAAAAAAAAAAAAAAAAAAAAAAAGGAAAGTGGACTACTCTAGAGCCTTTACCCATGTGACAAGTACAAAAGTACAACAACCAATTTTTACTTTTCATAATTACCCATCACTTTCACCACACAAACAATTCACCCAATTTTACTCCTTCTCTCCCTCTTCACGGCACCCAAACAACAACAACACAAAAATTTAACCATCACCTTCAAGCTTCATCCATGGCTTCCACAAGATCAAAAATCTCCAAAAACCCAAACCCCAAAACTCCTAAGCCTAACTTTCCCACAAATACTTCTCCTAATCCCACACAAAAAACACCTACCATGAACCAATCCGAGTCGGGAACGGTACTTGAGGGTACCAAAAGAAGAAGGTTAAATAAGGGAAAAGCTAGAGTTCAAAAAGAAGCTACTACCGAAACTGTTGACACGGTTCCCGAGGTGACAACACGGGTCACATTCAGTGACTTTTCGCCTCAAGAAACATCTTGACAAACTCCGTCTAACGAAAGATGAACAAAAGCTTGTAAACCGATTTGCTCAGTACGGAATACATGGGGGTCGTCACTATCCGCAGGCTTGGTGTGAAAAATATACGGCTTTAAGATTTTTTAACGACTTTCTAAATTTTCAAGAATGGGAAACCGTGGCACGTTTTTCTGGTCCAGTCTATCCGATTGAGGTAATCCAGTTTTCCGCTTCTTTTTCGTTAACTGCTGGGGTGTTGAATGTCGTTGTCAATGGCCGTTCGGTTTCGATCTCCATGACTGATTTTTGTACTCTGTTTTTGGTTCCTGATGATGGAATCAAAATCAATCCGAGTACGTCATGGGACGAACTGTCGGACCAGGCTAGGTTAGAGGTTAAGAAATATTTTGATGTTGGGGCTTCTTTATCAAGTTGTGTTTTGGCGGGGAGTGTGTCCCCTAAGTTGAAATTCATGTTAAATTTTTTGTGGAACACCGTAATTCCGCGTCGGGGAGGACGGGACAAGATTGCATGTTATGAGATGTTGGTTGTGAAGAATTGGTTAGAGGGAAACCGGGTTAATCTTCCTTTTCTTGTGTTTTCTCGTATATCACAAACGGCCTTTTCGGTAACCGAGGACAAGATTTATTTAACCCTTGATTTGCCTTACGGGATGTGGGTGTCACGGCTATTTGAGTCGAAAGGGGTCGTTGATGTGAATAGTTATGGTGTTACCGTCAAGGATGATATGTGTGACACATTCTTAAAATTCATGAAGTTGGATGCTTGTGGACCGGAATTGATGTTTTTTACCAAAGGGGGTTCGGTCGGGTTGAAGCCAGTTGGGACTGATTTTTCGGGAATCGAGTCTAGGTTGGATATGTTTATGGGGAGTGTGATGGAGTGCCTTGATGCGCAAGACAAGAAGATTGATGCGGTGTTGGACAAGCTTGTTCAAACCGTGGCATTGGGGTCCACTAGCTCCACCCGTGACCATGATGGGTCGGGTGTGAGTAGTGAGTTGAGGGCGTGGATGACAGTGTGGATGATTGCCTAGCAAAATTGGAGAGGAGCGTTGTCGATAGTCGACAAGAAATGTATAGGCAAAGGGATCAGATGTCATTTTTGGCGAGCCAAGGCGGTTCATTGGTTAAAAGTGGTACGGAAATGCGTGAGGGGATGCATACTATCTTCGATGCGACGGAGGCTCTTTCCTTGAAATTTCGAAACTTTGATGTTTGCCTTACCGCACAAGCTAATCACGTGAAGTCATGCCTTGATCGTCTTTCCACTCTCGAGTACCGCACCCGACCCGGCTACGTTGCACCCTAACCAAGTCCGCCTACCCAACATGCCTTGCTCTTCTTATCCTTGTTTGTTTGTTTCTTGAACTACTTTACCAATTCGGCCCATTTTGGTTGTTAAACTCTATCCTATTCGGCCCAAATGGCAACTAACAATATTTCTTGTGGTTTTTAGATCTTAATTAACATTTGCACTTGTTTTTGCTTGTTATATATCGTTTTATATTGCGTATTTTGCATATCTATTTCTTGCCATGACGTGTGTTATTCTAGTCATTTTATATCCTTTTTCTTGTCTTTTCAATGATGCCAAGAGGGGGAAGAAATGATATGATTTGAGTCTTTGCTTAAGCTTGCTCCTTGTCAAGACTCGTTATCTCTTAAAGTCTTTCAAGTTATAACTTTGGCTAAGTTGTTATGTTCTTGCGATCAAAGTTGCTATAACTTTGGAGTGTTTTGTTGAGGGGGAGCCATACTTAGTCACAATGTTAAGAGGAAATCATAAGAGACTTGTCATCATCAAAACGGGGGATTTTGTTGGATCAATTTCATAGTTTTGATAATGACATGTGTTTACGTGATAATATGCTTGACTCAATATATCATATGCGTGTATTTGTGTGCCTTAGTCTTATTATAACTAGCAACAATTATGAGAAGAAAGATCAAAGTTAGGCATAACTTTGATAAAGTCTGTGAGACAAAGTTATAACAACTTCAGGAATAACTTTGGAAGTGAACATGAAAGTTATAGCTACCCAGGCATAACTTTAATGAAAATCGCTTCAAGCAAGATCTACCTCAAATAGCACAAGACTCAAGATGGAGGGTCTTTGTGATCAAGATGAAGAGATGATCCGTATACTGAAGATCTTTGTGAAGATTAGATAGTATAGGTCGTCATTCGGTAACTATTCCATTCGAGAGATTTTATGTTCAAAGTTATAGCTTTAGCCTATGACTTTGGATGATAAAATATTGATGCATGATTTTGGAAATAAAATGTTTTGAAATGTTTTCAAAAGTGAAAGAGTATTTTTATATTTATCAAAAGTTTTAATAGAGAATATATTTATGAGATTCTATTGGTTAGTAATACAACTTATGGGTTGTCATGCTACCTAGGGTTTCTAATATATTCTATCTCAATTTGTTGTTAACCTAATTAGCCCACCTAGGGTTTGAGCCACCTAGGGTTTCGTGGAAACCTAGGATTGTGCCTCCTAGGGTTGCGTGCCTCCTAGGGTTTCGTGAGCTAGGGTATTTCGGCCTATCTAGGTTGTTTCCCTTGTTTACCTAATCTAGGATTCTACTATATCTTTACAACAATATTTTGAGATATAAAGATAAATATATTTCTATAAGATAAACCAAATAATATTTTGAGATAAAGATATTTCTAAAAGATAAGCAAATATTATTTTATGATATTAAAGATAAATATATTTCTTAAATATTATTCTAGGGTTTTAGATTTACTATACTTATATTACTATAAATACTCCTTCATATCAAAATTGTAAATTACACGAAATACACGAGTACAACATGCCTACATATTTACTAGTGTTGATTTTACAAAATCGTTTTATAGCAAACCTTTGAGCAAATATTTATTATTTTTAGAGTTTGTTTTTCAAAAGAGTCGTGCATCAATTATTATCAATCGCTTGAGTGAAATACGTTATTGGATAATAGTACATCATTATAAGCTTACAATTCTTTAACGGGAATCTGTGTGAGTTATATTGTACTTTCTTATTAGCGTAAGATAGTATAGAGTATTTAGCGATACTCACCTTGAGTTATAATCATAGTGTTGATTATACGAGTGGGTTGATAATTTTTGTAATCCGTGGAAAGGTACTAAGAATTATTAATCGAGAATAGTGGACGTAGGTTTCAACGTGTGAAACTGAACCACTTCAAAAATCGTTTGCCTCTCTCTTATCTCTTTATTTTTCGTTATTTCGTTACTCGCGCTTAGTTTGATTAATTAATTAGTATATTTTAATTCATAAGATCAAATAATTAATTACATATCATATAAATCGAAAAAGTGGGGCTAGTTTTTAATACTCAAATCACCCCCCCCCCCCTCTTTCGTATTCGATCAATAGACTCTACAGACATCTCTCACGGTAAATGACACGCACTAGCACCGTGTACATGCAAGTATGATTAAAAGGCATCCACAGGATAAAACATTTCCCTGAACGCATACACGATTCAATTCATTTCGTATATGTAGACTAATTTCCTCCTGTTAGGACGACGATATAAATATCCGGTCCTAGTCTAAACCTGGCCAGACTCTCGGAATAAAGCATTTTCCGATTCGACAAGCGATGACATTTCGCATCCAAGACTCGGTCAATCATAGACGCCGAGTACCCCAAATTCGGTCAACCTTCACGAAAGAGGCGGAAAAGAGCACAAGCCTCACAACAAGCGGTACGCTACATGCAGTGACACCACCTTGCAAGTACACAACATTTGACGGCCGGGTCGATCAACGCAAAGCGTTCGCCTCCCAACAACGTCGTCATATGCCCACTAACACATGCAATCAAGCAGTAAGGATACACTCCCCGTTCGACATTCCAGCCTTACGAACGTGGAGGTAGCCATGGGAATGAGAGTACAAAGCACATAGGAAATTAGTGCTCAAACCGTAACATTTGTAAAACCGACTCAAAGTGGGACATATCAAAAACCGTCACAAAACATGCGATACAAGTGAAGGTATTATCATATATTCGAAACATTAATATTTAAAGTCAACTTTTAGAGTCAAACCCGGAAGTCAACCAAAGTCAAAGTCAAAGTCAAAGTCAAACCCGAAACCCGAGACCCAAACCCGACAATTGGAGTGGGCTACAAACAAATCATCAATGCATGAAGACCAAGTCCAAAGGGTAAAGGAAAGTCAAGGCGGGACTAGAATTCAAAGGGTCGACTTTGGAAAAAACTGGCAGCATGAAACGCTGCCAGCGCCAGGGAACGCTGCCAGCGTCCTGGTCTCAGGCACGCGATCCTTCATTCTCCGTCTTGTCATCAACATACAACAAATCATCATTTATCATCACAAACCATCAATTCTCATATCAATTATCAACTAACAACAACCATCATCAACAACACAATTCCCATGATTACTAACCTTATTCTAAATACGATTTCTAACATGGAAAACACATTAAAACACGTAAATGATATCGAGTAACCCTTCACCGTTACTTTTTCGCGTCTTTAATCGATTTCTAAGTCTTCCTCCACTAGATAGTAATGTTTGTCGGGGTCTAGAAAGTCTCCACCTACAATTAGATAATAAAAGATGAATATAATTCACCTTTGAAAAAGACGGATAAATTGAAAAGCGAGAAAGACGGTAATTTTATTACCAAATAAGATAGAGGACGATGAGAGGGGAAGAATAAGACGAACTTTAGTGAATTTGAGCGAGTAACGAAGGAGTAGCGACGATTTTTAGATTGAGCAAGTATGGAACTTAGGTTTTGGTGGTCACTTGATGAAGAAGAAGAAGAAGTAAGTGGAAAATGAGGAAGTTAGGGTTTGAGGGAGTATAAGGAGTAAGTGGAAAACATATGGAAAAAGCCCAAAAACGTCTTAAGACGTAACTTACTCAAAATCTCGAGTAAAGTCCAAAAACGAACTCGGATTTCCTAAAATAGACACGGGAAATTAAATTCTAGACTAAAACTAAAAATCGCTGAAAAGTATTCGTATAATATTTTTAAGATACAAATAGGGTACATTTGCGGGTGTTATAAAGTCATCCAATGATCACAAGTAATGAATCATATAATCATCAATTCAAACATACAATACGTTGACGACAGCTCTCACGGTAAATGACACGCACTAGCACCGTGTACATGCAAGTATGATTAAAAGGCATCCACGGGATAAAACATTTCCCTGAACGCATACACGATTCAATTCATTTCGTATATGTAGACTAATTTCCTCCTGGTAGAACGACGATAATAATACGGTCCTAGTCTAAATCTGGCCAGACTCTCGGAATCACATTTTCCGATTCGACATGCGATAAACATTTCGCATCCAAGACTCGGTCAATCATAGACGCCGAGTACCTCAAATTCGGTCAACCTTCACGAAAGAGGCGGAAAAGAGCATAAGCCTCACAACAAGCGGTACGCTACATGCAGTGACACCACCTCGCAAGTACACAACATTTGACGGCCGGGTCGATCAACGCAAAGCGTTCGCCTCCCAACAACGTCGTCATATACCCACTAACACATGCAATTAAGCAGTAAGGATACACTCCCTGTTCGACATTCCTGCCTTACGAACGTGGACGTAGCCAAGGGAATTAGAGTACAAAGCACATAGGAAATTAGTGCTCAAACGTAACATTTGTAAAAACCGACTCAAAGTGGAACATACCAAAAACCGTCACAAAACATGCGGTACAAGCGAAGGGAATATCATATATTCGAAACATTAATATTTAAAGTCAACTTTTAAAGTCAAACCCGGAAGTCAACAAAAGTCAAAGTCAAACCCGAGACCCGAGACCCAAACCCAACAATTTGGAGTAGGCTACAAAAAAATCATCAATGCAAGAAGACCAAGTCCAAAGGGTCAAGGAAAGTCAAGGCGGGACTAGAATTCAAAGGGTCGATTTTGGGAAAAACTGGCAGCAAGAAATGCTGCCAGCGCTAGGCAACGCTGTCAGCGTCCTCACGACGCTGCCAGCGTCAGGCACGCATTCCTTTATACACAAAAATCCCAATTTTTACTAAGGTTCAACATACAACAATCTGTGGGAATATATCCGTATACATCCCTTTAATCTTACAGGATTATAATGAAATACGATTTATATGATTAACGGGTCATAAACAAAATTGCATAATAAACAAAGGGATTAGGAATAACCTTTAGTCCTCGTAAATTCGGCCTAAGAACAGATATCAAATCAGATATCCTCCTAATCGTCTCACCCAAGATTGATCGAGAAATGCCCTTGTATTTGCTAGAAAATTAGAGAGAAAAAGAGTCTGTATCTTTTTGTGTGATGTAAATTAATGATGAATGAATTCGAGAGTTGGAATGAGTAGAAACTCCTCCATATACTCCCTCACCACACGGCACACATAGGAGAAAATAAGGGATTATTTTCTCTTATTTTGTTACCATGTTGACCGAAATTTCAGGAGTGTATTTGGACTCTTTTTCGGTTATATTAGCTTCCATTTAATATAATGTTATACATATTATATTTGTCTAATATGTTGTCATACATTAATAAGGTCCATTACAACATTTTGCAGTGTATATATTAACATAACAATTATTATGACAATCGTATAATATATACTTCAATTATAAATATCGGTATATTTATAATCCTGCTAATTAAATATAACGGTTTATGTTTAATTAAAAATTAACATTTTAATTCGTTTAAGCTCACATTATATACTACAACTAAATATAACATTTTATATTTAATTACAAATTACAGTTAATTTGTCTTAGCTAACATTATTTAATCGTTATTAAATAATTATATCATCATCACATTGACTAACCTTTTAGTCAGAAACACCGACTAACCTTTTAGTCATTTAATAAGGCATCAATATGATTATTTTCTCAAATAATCACATCTCTCAATCACATCCTTTAGGTGTGACTTTTAGGGACCAGTTGATCACCGCCATCTATATGACAATAACGTCAAACTTATCTAGCAAGCCAACCGTTATCGATAAACGTTAATCAACTGATTACAATACAAAGTATACCCTGTGAACCTATAGAGATTTATTTATGTTATTTCACTAACTGTGGAGGACACTGGCTCCAACAATCTCCCACTTGTCCGTACAAGTGTATGTGCGATAACCGATTCTCATATCCATATTAAATTTCTCCCACTCAATGTAAAACAATTTGCAAAGTCCGTATTCACAAGGGTCGTATTTTACAAGTGATCTGTATCAAGAGTGGTTTCCCCGACTAGAGAGTAACTTAACTGATAAACGAATCTTCATTCGAGCATGGCCATGCATTTCAGTTACAGCTCCTCGAATGGCCCTGAGAAATATCATATCCTGATAAAGGTTGGATATTTTCTTCAACTCGAATCTTGCAGATACAAGCACAGTATGAAATGACCCAGTAAAAATCTACTTAGCCTCCTGTTACGGTCGACCATGAGAACGAAACCAAAGTCACCCAAAAACTGCCTTAATCTCAAGAGACAGTCGATAGTCAAAAGAATCGACTCTAGGAACACTATGGACGTCCTATCCACGACCTGGCACCTAATGTTTTGAAACATTTAGGACTCCATAACGTTGTCACAAAATTGTCCTGCGAGGTATCATTATAACTCGCATATGTGATCGATCAGTCAACTGTTTGACTTATGGCTCGTTGAACCCACCATCAATCGACTTCACAAATATTGCCAAGTTATCAGCTCAGGTAGTCGATTACGGACCAAACCAAATATAATTAATTCAGTTCACTTTGTGGTTTTCATGTTGTGTCAGTACAACCCACATGAAAAACAAAATATAAAACAATACGATGATTTCATAGATAGTTTTATGAAAAAGATACAGGTGTCTAATCCATATAAAACAACTAATACAACTCAGGAACACGTTTGATTTCCATGGAAATAACGTGCCCTTCATGCTTATCATATCTCAATGGTTTAGTCAGAGGATCTGCGACGTTATCATCCGTAGGCAATCTGTCTTATCACTCCTCTTTTGCCTCCACGTAATCTCTGAT